>PVLC010012696.1:0-32490 GCA_004027655.1 Graphiurus murinus
ACCATTCTAGTGGCAAACTATGGAACTATGAAACTCAATAAAGCACATTTTGCCTCAATGTTTCTTATGAATGTTTGGTAAAGGGAGAAAATAATATAACTACTTTATAGTATCTAGAAGGAAGTACAGAGTGCGTAGACTGTCACTCACCCCTCTTTGGCCTGTCTCCCATTCTATATTGACACATTTCATCCAGATTCATCTTGGCCCATCCAATTTGCTGTCACTCTGTTTCTAGGCTCTGATTCATTAAGTAGGTCAGAATGAATTCCCTGACTGCATCTTTTGTTGTTTGTATATAGAGTGACAGGTGAGTCACTTTTTAGATCTGGTTTACTGAAAAGTAATGGTCAAATATAATGCCAGAGGTGAACTATTTTTTTCCATTATTTATCAGTTTTAAAAGCCATAACCAATCCACATATTCTCTTCTCTCTTGTATGTCTAGAATGTATTTTTGCATTAAAAAAATTGCAGTTTTTACTATAAAGACACAGAGTGATAATTTAGATGATTTAGACACATAGATTTGGACATTAAAACTTTGCTAGAGGATATTTACCTTGCCAATAGAAATATAACCATAATCTCACCAAAGTCGAGGTTTTATCACAATTGAATAGAAGCACTAGATCCAAATTTAAAGCATCCATTTTCATGATGGAATACTCAGTATGTTAGGGAATATTACATTTAATAAAAACACCATATTCTTTTCACTGCAACTAATCAGTGAGCATATTATGTTTTTTATTGGAAGTGTTAATACTTCTTTAGATAGGGAAGGCCAGTCATCCTCATATTGCTCATTTGTTCTTTGATTTTTTTTTTATTCATTCAACAATTATTGGTCATTTTCTCTAAGGCTATAATGTTTATAATACCTCTCATAATTGCAAAAGGCGTCCACCATTACCTAATTTGATTCTGATCTTTACTACCTGCTTTCTTGCTGCGTTCATCCATCTCGGGCAGCCATAAAGTTAGAAAATTAACATCCAGAGATTTTTTTTTTTTTCTTAGCACTTTCACTGTACCTCAAGTACTGCTTCACCTACTCTCTGCTAAGCTTTATGGATGAATGCTATCTATCTGACCATTCCATAATAGTCAAAATAGAGACCACAGGGGAGCTAACAGAACTACAAGTTCCAGTTTGAGGAAAGTAAGAGTCATGGCTGTGTATGACCTGCTAGTGACCCCTGCCCACCAGCGTAGTTAACATGCACTTCCCTCAAGAGCCAGTCACTGAAAAACATACATGAACTATATTGTTCTTACTTGAAAGGATGCACATGTCTGTTAAACAGAATTATCAGCAGGGGTGAAGAGTGGTCATATGAAAAATCAGTTCTGTTCAAGCCACTCCTAAACTCAAAGGCTTCAGTGTAGAAGAGATTACTAAAAAAAATTAAAAAAAAACATGTAAAATAAAAAGAGGCCCATAAGACAAACCCTGGGGAAAAACAACATTTAAAGAACCAAGAGCCAGGAGCCAGCAAAGGGCAACAACAAGGAGTGGCCTGTGACGTGAGGCCCTGCAGTAATAGAAGCCCAGGAAAGAGTTTCCAAAAGGAAAGATTAGCAATATCAAATGCTACAGAGAAATAAATCCAAGTGAGGATTGAGCAGCCAAAATTAACATTTCCAGTTTTCCACCACCACCTCCCCCAAAACAATTAAGAAATCAAGACACTTTTATGAAACTTATCGCATTCGCATCACTATTATCCCATGCAAACTTTATTGTTAGGAGATTCAAGTATTGGACTACTAAAATATGTTGAGCCTCTCCCACACGAGCTCTTTTGGAACTTGCGCTATTAGCAGTCTGGAGTGTTTAAAATCCTACTCTACCTTGTACCTATAAATAGGTAAAACTCCTCTTGTTTTTACTAAACACAGGGGCTTCCTTTTGAAAAGCAAAGAACCATCTCAAACCCCCACTCAGACGACTGCTCATTAACTGGAGTGAAGGCAGATACTGAACCTGTGTAGTCAGCAGCTCTTCATTGAGCCTCTAGGTGTGTAGTGCTCTGCATTAGGCACAGGACATATGTAGAGAACAAACACACAGAGTCCAAGAGCAGAAACCTCAGTGACAAAAGCAACAGCAGAGGGAGCCAGTGGCAGAACTAGAAAAACAGCGTGGGCTGCGTTGTGCAGCTCCATTCAGCTCACTGTCCTTCAGTGATTCTGGATGACGTGACACATTTAATATTCTACAGATTACCAAGTTAATAAGCAGTATCCTCAGACATTGCAGTGTTTACCTCTTTGATTTCAGTATGTAACTAATTTTTTGGAATTGAACTGAAAGGGTTTATGCTTAGCAGTGTTAGTGATAAATCATTAGTACTGATAACTGTGCCACATAATGAGAGTATAATATGGCTTCATCACTATGCTAACATGTGCTAACATGAAATCGAATCTCCACCATATGATATGGGGCAGGTATTGTTTGTATTTTAAAGGTAACAAAAATGAGGCTTACAGTCTGTTATTCGTATTAAATCCAGAAAGTAATCAAGGTGTGTCTGGCCGGCACAAAAGCCATATTCCTTCAATTATACAACCTAAAATGTAGGGACTTGCATTTATGTTTGGTGCTTCATTTCTGAAGTCACTAAAAGTCACTGATATTAATGTGTTTGTTTTCTCTTAGTCTAGTGATAAGACGAGTAATTGATTTCAACTTGTCTAGAAAAAGTAGAAGTGTAGAAGTGGCATTTATCAACGAAAATTTGGCTAGAGGAAAATATTCCAAACTTCAGAAAGGTTGAGTCCCATAAGTTATCTTCTAAAGAAAAATAAATGATTGCAATGAACATGAAAAGATTCTGTTAAACTGATAGTAACTAAGGAGAAAGTATCATAACTTTCTTAAACTAGACCCTTTGTAACGGCCTGCATTGTTTATTAAATATGTGCTTCTGCAAAGGCCTCTTACTCAACAGGTATTCTAGGGGAAATTTCCATCTAGCAGTGAGCACCCAGTCTGTCCTGGAGCTAACAACTCCCTTTAATCTTCTGTGGACCTGGAGGTGACCTGTAAGGATATAGTCACCAGGCAGGATTGCCTTCTAAACAGAATTGAGAAACAGCTCTGCCTAAACTGGGAAAGAATTCAGAATCACAAGAATGAGAAAAGTATAGACCATAGCTAGCTGCTCTAATGATGACAGACTTCTCTGGGGAAGTATGCTTTGTAAATATACTTAAGAGCATATGTCCTTCTCAGGTCCTACTGAGACTAGAAATTATATAAGAAATGAGAAAGAACATTGCTGTTCATTTTTGTCTGTTCTGATACTGTTTAGTGAAATTTTCCAGAAAAGTATGCAGCCAGTGTAATGTTATGTGTGCCTATGTGCCACAATGTAGCATAGGCCCTTAACTGTACAACTTAGATTTGTGGTCTTGCCAGTCTTTGAGTATACTTTAGAACATCTTCTCAAAGCCAGGGTCAGTATTTCTTAAAAAACTCTTCGCTTTCCCAAGTTCTGTCATATTGCCCAGCACATGTACATTGGATTCTCAAAAAAGTAACTTTTCACTGACTTCATACTATCTTTCCACAAAGATCCTAAATATTTCCTTTAAAAAAATTAATTACCTAGGCATGGTGGTACACACTTGTGATCCCAGTATTTGAGAGGCTGAGACAGAAGGATGACAATTTCACAGCCAGCCTCAGCAACTTAGTGAAGCCCTGTTTCAAACTAAAAATAAGTTGGGGGTGTAACTCAGGTTGAATGCCCCTGGGTTCAGTGCCCAGTTCTGCCAATAATAATAATAATAATAATAATAATAATAATAATAATAATAATAATTTTAAAAGTTGCTTGAGAAATTCAGAGTGACTCTAGATCTCTTTTTTTATTTGACCAATTGATGAGTTGGTGCTTAAATATAAATAGAAATGTGCATCTTGTTTTGTTTTTTTTTTGTTTGTTTGGTTTTTTTTTTGTTTGTTTGTTTGTTTGTTTTTTTTGCGGTACTGGGGATTGAACTCAGGGGCATTCTACCTCCGAGCTACACCCCCAGCCCTATTTTTTATTCTTTATTTTGAAACTGAGTCTCACTAAGTTGCAGAGTGCCTCACTAGGTAGCTGAGGCTGGCCGCGAACCCAGATCCTCTGGTCTCAGCCTCCCGAATGCTGGGATTACAAGCATGTGCCACCACGCCCGGCTGCATCTTGTTTTAAGGTTATAGAATTTAAAGTAAAACCTGGAATGTGCAAAATAATACAATTGTCATTAAACAATTAAAATGGTTCTCAGAAAGTCCATCCCATGTTTAAAGGTATTTGGTACTGGAAGCAATGATATTCCCATAAACTGAGGAAATGTCTTAAATGTGTATGAATGGAAAGCAAATATTTTGGTGTCACAATTAATATTCTTTATGTGAATTGTTTTCAATATAGATCTCTTCGAACACTTCACAGTTGGGTGGTGCTGAACCTGTAAAGCGCTGTGGGAAGTCTGCACTCTTTCAACTGGCAGAGGCAAGTTACTATGAATATATTGAGATAAGATTTGCAGAGGCAAAAGTCATAAAATAATTATAACAGCATTCCTTAAGCTGTATCATCTCACCTTGACCATAATGTATTACATTTAATTTGCAACAATGAGAGGGGTTAGCCTTTAATTTAGCAAAAAGGAATTTTGCTACTAAAAGTCATTAAGCGTTGAAAAAGGTTACCCAAGGGTATTGCAAAATCTGTTTTCGAAAGTAGTATTTTATTATAAAGCTAAGGTCAGTTTTTCTCTTAAGTTGGCTAAGTAAGTCTAGCCTGAGCACAGAAGAATCACCTAGGGTTTTTTTTTTTTTTTTTCATTTCTCTGATTCTCTTAAAGCATCTGTAAATCTCTAGAAGACACTACTTTTAAACCAGGTTGATTTAAGTTTTGTCTTTTTAGTGAAGAAAAAAAAATTGCATAATTTTGTAACATCTTTAACTTGTACTTTTGATGTGACATGGGTATAAAATGGTACTATTTCAATGACAAAGTATTAAATGTGCTTTCAAAAAGCCTGTGAGAGACAGGAGCCCCTCACACGGTGGGGCACGGTTAGGGAGGAAGGTGCCAGAAGCACTTGTTGCCGAGGTGGGCAGGAACAGTGGCCTGCGGCCACTCTGCCTCAGGGGAACATGCGAGGGGAAGGTCCTCTGTACCAGGACACAGTGAAAGCAGTTTTATCAATTGGTGCAATTAATTAGGAAGTACAAAGTGAATGACAAAAAACTATACTAAACTTTCCTCATTTTTCTAGCTTTCTTCTAAGGAGTTTCTTCTGAGTTCTGATATTCTTGTATACATTCTTAAAAATTAATTGAGCTTAATGTGATGGTTGACCATTTCCTTAAATTTTATGTAGTTTGTATCTTAAAAGTTTGGAAATTTTAAATATGCTTAAGTTAGGCTTTTAAAGTCTAGCCAGATCCATATTAGAAATATAAAAATAGGAAGGCATGAAATAATAACATATATAAACAGTGGGACATATTAACCTGTTGTTGTCTGACACTAAGCTGACATGCTTTTTGTGTAAGACAAAATCAAACCAAATGGAGACTACAAATAACTGGAAAACTCTGAGAAAAAACTTAAGACACAAATAGTTCTAAAAGAACTATATGAATCACTGTAAAGTACTTCATATACAACCAAAACAGTAACGATCTGACAGAGAGTACCTCTGGAGTTGGACTTAAAAAACAAATATTAGTGTTTAGAGACTGTATAGATTGTAAAAACAATATATTTGAAAGAAGTAACTGTTTTTCTTGAATAATAAGAACGTTTGGGTCCTTTGCTTTTTTTTGCTATATAATGAGTATGGTATGTTCATGCACACATGTATAGTGTACATATATGTGTATACACACACACAGACATACATATAGTTACTTAAATATTATTACTAAATTATGAAACTAACTTAACTTTCAATATTTAATATTTATCTTTATTAAATTTTTTGTTAGAAATGTATGAACCTCTGAGATACATTGCTTTGGGAAGTTACTAAAGAAATAAATTTGCCTTTTCATTTTCTTTCAGTCATAAAAAAAGGACTCCTTATTAAATCAGAGCTCATTAAAAAGAACATTCTTCTAATTTATAGGGATGCATCCCAAATATGAAACAGATGCCATGGTTTAGCAGATGTTTGAATGCTAGTATCATAATTTAAAAGGGTAAAATGACTGAAATAAGCCTATTCCAATTATAGCAAATCAGCTTATACTCAGACTTAGCTTCTTATAGTATTTGAGTAAAAATATATGCTTTTAATGAAACAGGGTTGCTAAAAAATAATTTACCAAGAAAATCTTTGCACATTATTTGCATCACATGAATATGATGCCACAATACCAAGATTGTGTTTTAGAATAACATCTTAGAGCTTTCCTTGTTTCTAATTAAACATAGGTATGTACACAGTGGATTCATCAGCATCACCAAATAATCACCAATGGATACAGGCTCTTTCATTTTTATCCCATGTGTATTTTACATTTATTTTTCTTAACAAAGTATATTTAATTATTCCTGGTGCCTCTTAAAGGAGGGATAAAGAAAGAAAGAAAGAAGAAGAGGCATGTTGGAGGAGGGTTTTTTCATTTCTCAGCACCAGAACTAGTTCTGTTGTCTAGAATCTAAAGAAACAGTTTTAAATATATGCAGTCCAAAAGGAAAACTACTTCAGGTTGGGGTGGAACCTTCTCTTGGGAATTATAATTCAACTATTGTCCCTTACACCTTCACGCCTCTCAACGTCCACCTCAAATCCAGAGCCATCCTAGGTGGGGGAATATGGGCCATCCAGTCATCTGGAAGCTCCTGCTTTTTCTCTATTCTAGGAGAGGGAAGGATAGAAGTATTTTCCATTCTTTACTTTTGCTCCATCAAGGGAAATGAAAGCATCTCCAAGAGATCCACTATTAAAAGATTGAAGGAAGAATGTGCAAAAGTATTTCCTCGTTCTTTGGCAAGAAGCAAGAAATGTTTTAGACATAAATTTATTGCAGCAGTCTTCACTTAATCTGACCAGACAAAAAGAAAACTGAGGGAAATTGACATCAGGGATAAACTTGGAATGGTCCACTACGTGTTTAGTTTTAGCATTGAAAAGGTAATGTGTCCCAAGAGTCAAGTGGGTAAATAGAAAGATGAGTTTGATCAGGCAAGAGGCCACTGAACAGCAGTGGGAAAGGACTGATAGAGGAAAGACCAGGGTCAGTCTCTCACAGCAGGGAAGACACAATGGACATGCCCTTGCTCAGGAAACCCTGAAACACTTCCACTGACAGGAGTGACATTCATCTAGTTTGTATGAGTACAGCTGTCTTACACTAAAACACCCAAATACTTCCTACGTCTGTGACACAACCCCCAGCATACTTTTGCAGTAACTCTACTAGCATCCCTAAGCTCCACTAATCCTTCCATTATCCTGCAGAGCACAGCAGGGGATCTATGGGACTCTGTTCCAACCCTGAAGCCCCATCCTTTCTGATGAACTGGCACCCACACCTGTTAAATATTTTTAATATCACCCTTGCCTATGGCATCCCCTGAGAAAGTCATTGAATTTTTTTTGTAGAGTTAGCAAGAACCAACAAAAAATAAAGACAAAACCAGGGGCAATTAGTTTTATCTCCATCTTGGGCAATTAGTTTTATCTCTCTTCTTTGTCTAAACCAGAGACTTCAGGCCTTGTAAGGCTAGGAATCAGCCTCAAAACTTAGCACTTACCTTTCCCCAGCTTCATGCCCATGGGCTAAAGTGGCAAGATGAATGAATGAGCAGCCTCCCCAAAGTTAGGGTTGTTGCTTGCAAGAAATGTCTTCTCCTTTGCAAGCAGTAAGAAATATTTCAGGCATTTATTTACTGCTTTGATCTGCATCTACCTGAACAGGGAAAAAGAAAATTGGAGGAAGTTGGCAGCAGGCACAAAGAGACCTCAGTTTGCCTGCACACTCATTTTGGGTATTTTAAGGACCCTTTCCCATTTCCCATAACCCTAGAGCCACAAGATGTACTGGGAAAGGCCCTGATTTAGTCATATGATTAGAATTTAAATGGCTAGACTTTTTTTTTTTTTTCAAAACTGGGAATTAAACTCAGGGGCATTCTATCTCCGAGCTACACCCCCAGCTCCATTTTTTTTTTATTCTTTATTTTGAAACAGGGTCTCACTAAGCTGCGGAGGGCCTCATTAAGTAGCTGAGGCTGGCCAAGAACTTGTATCCTCCCTTCTCAGCCTCCCAAGTACTGGGATTACAAGCATGCGCCACTATGCCCAGCATGGGTAGACTTTTAATAACTGAAAATGATCTGAAAATTCTGGAATTTGTTCCAGGTATTTTTTAAGGGATGTATCTAGCAGGAAGGGAAATTTCTGCTGAGGTCAGGGACTTGACTTGAAAAAAATACAGTGCTTTTTGTTTCAACTTCCTTGAGGTTCATACTGTTAAGCTAATCATAATGTATTGTTTCCATTCATTTTGAGATTAGTTAAGTCAGTTCATAACTCTTCAGCTAATCAGTTAAGTCACATAATGTATTGTTTCCATTTATTTTGAGATTAGTTAAGTCAGTTCGTAAAGATCAGTAAAGGAGTTTCTCTCTTACAAGGACCTCTTCCCCTGTCCTTGACTTAAAATAAACTTTCATATTTCAATTTTAACAAAAAGAGCAGCAATGCATCCTCCCTGGGATGGTCATGTGTATTATAGTTGCTATAGTTGGAAAATACTCTGAAGAAAGTTGGAGATAGCTTTGTCTTTACATTTCGGTAAAGAAGAGTCTATACTTAAAGATCTCTAGTACCAACATTGTCTAATTAACAAGTGAACATTTGTTCTAAAAGATAATGATTATTAGATTCTACTCCATGCCATTAACAGTGGGGCTCCTGAAGTTACCAGCAAATATATGTACATTTTTTTTTAGTACAGCGAGAATTAAATCCTGTAAACTACATGAGTGGTATTGGAACTGGGTGTGGTGGTACATGCCTGTAATTCCAGAACTTGGGAGGCTAAGACAGAAGAATCACAGTTCCAGGTCAGCCTCAGCAAATTAACAAGGCCCTCAGCAACTTAATAGCATCCTGTTTAAAAATGAAAAGGGCTGGGGATGAAGCTCAGAGGTAGACTGCCCCTGGGTTCACTGTACTTAACACACACACACACACACGCACGCACGCACGCACGCACGCACACACTGTTTAGTGGTATAGGAACATTTTACCTCCAGGAATAGTATTGGTGCTTTCGAGTATAACTGGGAGTTTAGAATAGGCCTAAACTACTATTAGTCTTAGTTGTAATTTTTTTTGAAAAAAATTTTTTTTTTTGCAGTACTGGGGATTGAACCCAGGGGCATTCTACCTCCGAGCTATACCCCCAGTCCTATTTTTTAATTCTTTTATTTTGAAACAGGGTCTCACTGAGTTGCTAATTGCCTCACTAAGTAGCTGAGGCTGGCCGGGAACCCGGATCCTCCAGTCTTAACCTCCCAAGTACTGGAATTACATGCATGTGGGACCACATCCAGCTCTACAAGTTCATTTTTTTATTTAACCTAAGATAAAAGTCACTGACAGAGTATCTACAGTGTGTTAGGCATGATTTTAAGAATTTATATGTACTAATTTAATTCTCATAGTTGTCCTCTGAAGAGGGTACTATTATCATTCTTCTTGTACACATTAGGGAAACAAAGAACACAGAAGTTAGATAACTGGCTTAAGGTCATATGAACAGTAAGTGTTAGAGCCTAGGTAAGGACCCAGTCTGTCTCTATAGGCTGTGCTCTTAAACACTGGGCTGTTCTGTCACCTTGTGTGAGTTGCTTGTTATAGGTATGTGCATATTATAGAAGTCTTATGGAAGACAGCTTACTCCTACACATGTACATATGGCTGAATAAGATGACAGGTGTTGAAGACTGCTGTCAAAGAAATGGAACTTATATTGCCGTTTTAGAAAATGCCTGTACTTTTAAAACTGCTAAGATAGATCTTATACCTTTAAATAAATACCTGTTCCTGGGTGTGCTCTGGAAGACACTATGAGGGTTATAAGAAATTATGGTATCTATCTCCTATCCTTCAGGAACTTACTCCCTAGCTGCAAAAAGATAAGATATTAAAAGTTAAAGAATAAGAAGTAGTGCAAGTGATTTTACAAGGATCATGCATTAAAAGTGAAAATTCCATGTAAGTGATGAGTGATACACAAAGTCAATGTGTAAAACTAAGAAAGGGAGAAATTAGTATTAGTAGAAAAGTTCTGGGGGGCAGGCATGGAAAGAGAGCAGGAAAGGGCATTAAGATGGTTCTTGATGAAGGAGTTGTTTAAGAACGACTAAAGGTGAAAGTGGAAGCCTTTGGGCTATCTCCAATCTGCAGAGATACTTTATTTGGCCCACATTTTGTTGACCTTTGTCATATTCTACATTTCAATTAGTGGCTAATATTTAAAATATATTTCTAATAAATGCAGCTTTATGACTGCTCGGGAAAATTTAGAGGATCTGGAGACACTGGGTCAGCCTTCCTCCACAGGAATAATTGGTCAGAGCTGATTAGCAGCTGCCCTCTTAGGTATTTGCTCTCCAAATGATGCCGTCCTCTCCCTTCCCTGCTGAGCCCTGACTCTGAGGCCAGCGCTCATTGCCATCATTTACGTACACTTGCCTGCTTCTCTCTTCCATACTGAACCATATATGGTGGAAAGTGTGACTTGTGCACAACTAGAGAGATTGAGGGGTGGAGGGAGAGCTAAAGCAAAGAGACAATGCAAGCGAAGGAGACAGGTGGGTGGTGATGAATGAATCAAACTAGCAGGAGTACAAGTTACAAGTCCAAGACCAGCCTGGGAAACCTAGCAAAAAAAGACCCTGTCTCAAAATAAAATTTTAAAAGAGTTAGAGATGTGACTCAGTGGTAGAGCCCTCACCTAGCATGGGTAATGCCTTGAGTTCACTCCCCAAAATCACAGAGAGAAAGAAGGGAAGAAAGAAGAGAGAAAAGCTGCTGGAAAGTTATCTAAGTCACAAACAATGTTGAAAGAAGTAGGGAATCTCATGAATAATCTTACTTGGCCATGACCCCTCCAATAACACTAACCTTCCCACCACTGCCAATTTTGGGTGGTATTTGATTGAAATATGACTCCATTTAAATTTTAGGTTGTGTCTTACTATATTATTGATGTGTTTTATCCCTTCCAACCACCTCCAGCCCAGAACATAAACCTGCAGGTGTCACCTCAGTTCTTCCTGCAGTGTCATCATATAGATGAATAATTTTAAATATTAAAATTATAATGATTCATCTAAGTATCAGATTAATTCTAATCTAATTCACTTAAGGGAGCTTTTTATTTGAATATGGTTCCATACCTCTTTATAAAAGTTGTGAGTCATTTTTAGAAAGCTCCTAAAATGTTTCATCTCATTCCCAATTGCACCAACTTAATTTTGGAAGAACTGAAATACAGAAATATATTTATTGACTGCCTTTAACATCTTTGGGGGAGACATTAGCAGATGACCTTATAGAAAAACAACAACTCCTATCCCATCCAAAATCTTCAGAAACTTAGTTCTCTCTGGAGGATTAGTAAGAAAGGAGAAATATTTAAGCCACTGCCTCACCTGGGTCAACTGCTTTAGCAAACAAAATAGAAAACTTATTTAATATGCTCAGACTTTAGTGTTGAGAGAAGCTTAGACCACTGTTCCATGACCATCTATCTCTTATAATAAAGAGAATCTAATTTTCTTAGCAGCAGTGCTATTGTTTATTCTCAGAACCTGTCAACCAGTGTGTATTTTTTTGGTAAAAACATTCTAGTTTTATTTAATTATGGGAGAAATGCACATCGTGGAAAACACTGCTAAATGCCATTCTAGGGTTATGTCTACACTGTTTTGGCAGATAATAAGCCAGTACAAAATGATTGTAAATATACATTGGCTGCAAAACATTTGTTTTCTACTAAAAAGCAGAGATTTTGAAATTGAAACTTCCTGATTAGTGTCAGTAGGTCTGTTTTTGCACTGCCTCGTTTTTAATCTAGCTGACTCCTTTATAATAGACAATGAACGACAAAGTATAATTAAGGGTAAAATAATGTGGCACACTTTGGAACCACCCACCATTTTTTAGTACGAGTTAAATGGCTTCTGCTCTGCTATTATCTAGTATGTACATGATTTATTATTTTTCACTCACCCTTTCACTAAGTCTTTGAAAGCAGGACACATTAAGAAATGAATCAATATCTTAACATTTGTGGAAAGGAACACATTTATAGTGTCTCTGATTTAAAGAGATAAAGTTTGATGCAACATAGTTTATTAGATCTTTAAAGTGAGTCCACAATAACAAACCCCAAGCCTAAGGTGTGGTTTTACCTGAATTAAAAGTGGCAACCTCCCTGAATCCAAGAACATAAAATAAAATCCCTCCACTGCACATTTTATCATACCCTTTCAGTAATAATTTTAAGGAGGATAATTTTTTATATATTGGACCACATGACAATCTTGGGACCTCAGTATCAAAATACCAGTTGTTAATTTCCTTTTGGGGAAAAATCTAGCACATCACTATTGGGCCTTTCTTACTACACAAACAGAAACCTCAGTGTGATTTCTGTTAGCAGAGGTAAAATTTAAATATTTGTGGTGCTGGGAATTGAACCCAGGGCCCAGGCAAGCCCTCTGTCACTAAGCTATGCCTCCCCAGCCTAAAATTTAAATATTTGTAATTAATTTTCATTGGTGCTCTTGGCAGGTGTAACTAAGGACACTGTGATTGCTGAGCTGGGCCTAGCAGTACCTAGCATAATTATTGTTTTTTATAGACTTGTAAAGTAATTCTCTCCTGGTTTGAATCAGAATGCATTATAGACTCATCAGTTACCTAAGAACTAATGAACCATTCAGTTTAACACAATTATATGTTGAATGCCTTCTTTTTAAAAGGTTGGAGGATATTCTTGGAGAATACAAAGGTGAACAATACATTTTATGCCTCTGAGTTACAATTATAAACAGTAGAGTAGTGTCTGAGAAAATAGACAGTAATATCAACTATTTAATGCCCATCATTTGATTTAAAGCACTAACATTTTAACTTTTTTGAATGCAGCCATGGGAATTCCACCCCTGGAAGGTGTCCAGATGATATTCTGTTCTCATTTTAAAGGTTATTGTTCAATTTAAAATAATAGTAGAAGAATAAATTGTCATTTACTGTGCCGTGTACTATTTAGGGAATGGTTAACAACCAACCCTCTATTAAAAGGCATCTTGACTAAATTAGTAATAGTCCTTAATTCTGTGTTTTCCATAGTGCAGTTTTATTCCCTTGTGTTCACACTGATTTGTATCCTTTTGTATATGCTGTGTGATTGTCTTTGGGCACATCTCTGCATGTGTGTGTAATACAGAGTATTTGCACACTCAAGTTCCACTAAAGTGTGAATATATACACCAAAAGTAGATATATTTGGACATGAGCTTCCTCGTGGTTTTTTTTTTTTTTTTTTTTTTAGGGTTGCTTCCTAAAAGATAACTGATTTGAGATCTTCCTAACCTAATTTTGTTGTGTTGTTTTTTTTCAGCACTATAGAATCATTCAACCCTAGAATGAAAAAAATAGAGCAAAGCAGTTAGTCCAGGGCTGACATGCTAGTGATGATACTAATATGAATATAACTACTAGTAATAATACTAACATTATTGTAGCATTTAGTCTCTATAGCATAAGGCCTCAAAGGGATGGTTATCGCAGTTTTCTTTTTGGATTAGGCACTATTTTAACTGCTATACCTGTGCAACTCATTGTACCTCAAAGTATTCCTAAGGCAAGAAATATTACCGTCCATATTTTATAAATTGGGAAACTGAGGCACTAGAAAGTTTAGGCAAATCCCATGAATAATCTTACTGGGCAGAGACCCCGTCCACCAACATAGCCAATCAATGGCAGAGCCCATCTTTAGTCCTAGGCAATTTGGCTCCAAAATCTCTACCTTAGGAAACTGCCTCTCCGTATAGAATTTGCTCACCTCCCAACAGTGAAGGCATCTTATTAGAATTATTGCATACATAGCTATTTACAGATTTTGTTTGTCATGTGGAAATGCCTAATATAGCAGAGGAGTATCAAAAACAGAAGTCATGGTATTGACCTTTAGTGATTTCTGTAGTAAACAAGAAAATGAGGTGCTCACATAAGAAGATGCTTAGAACAAGAATGCATTAGACTGAGAATGCTTTATAAAGTCAAATATATTCTTTAGACTTAAAAGTGAATTTCAGAAAATACAGGAACTTCATATGCTGATAGTCACTAAAATGAAATAAGGCCCACAATCTATGAGAGAGTCGTTCTGTCTCTCCACACTTATATGTGCACACATATCAGAAAAAAGAAATTGGGAAGATTTTTTCAAATTGCTATTATTTGTAAATACTAATTAATTCATTTGTAAAAGAATATGAACTTTGTATAACAACTAAGGAAGAATACAAAAGAATGAGATCAATTTTTGATGAGTTATAGAAAATAGAAGAACTCAGTAAGAACAAAAAGGGGAGATTTTTATTCTAATTTTCAAAAGGGATAACCTGATTCCTAAAATGTAGACTTAATTTCTAGAAACATCTGAAAATTTTCTAATAATGTTTGAAATCATAGAAGATGAAAACTGAGAATTTTCAGTTTCCCTGACCAAGGCCATTGTCACTTGTACTCTGGGATAGTACAAGTGACAATGCCTTGCTTGCTGCCTTATATTCCAAATGGCTGCAAACTGCCTTTCCTCTACTCCCCTGTGTCGCAGCTTCCTCCTACCTCCATTCAGCCAGTAGGAAATGTGGGAGATTAGGGAGCGGAAAGAAGAGAGAATTGAGAGTTTGTTGGGAAGGGATGGGGAGGTGTCAGGGTTAAGCAAAGACAGCTATCTCTTCCAGGTTCTGGCTCCCTCCAGACAGACTTACCACACATCCATCTTCTCCTACGGACTTGGCCCTTGAACTTGAGCAGTGTTCCTTATTTATGTCTACTCCCTGCTATTGCTAACCTCTGGGTTGCCTTACCACTTTCGACTTAGGCAGCTTAGTTTTTATGACCTGTGTTAAATTCCCTGCATTAAATTTACTCTAACTAGTTATGTTTTAAGTTGTTTAGTTTTGCCTGGTTAGACCCTGTATGGTACATAAACCAGCCTCATTATCTATTTGATATGGTTGTGGTTGGTTATAAAACAGGCTAAGAGAATGCTGTTGGCATACTGTATGACTGTGTCGAGATTTCAGCAGGACTTTTGACAGATAATCTTACAATATTCCTGTGAGCAAAATGAGAGTTTAGATTATAAAACATTCTTAGGTTGCTGAAGTTTATTAATGTCCAAAATATACCCAGCGAAAAAGGTATAGAAGTTTTCCAGAAAGCGGTGTTCTACTCATTATTACTAAAGGATTTAGATAAAGACATTTTTTAAAAAGTAGCTCTAGCCAGGCATGGTGATGTATGCCTATAATCCCAGCTACCTCAGGAAGCTAGGGCAGGAGGATCACAAGTTCAAGGCCAGCCTAGGCAATTTTAGTGATATCCTGTCTTCAAAATTAAAAATAAAATGGCTTGGGAATTTAGCTCAGTGGGTAGAGCACTCTGGACTCAATCTTCATTACTGGGGGAAAAAAAAAAGCCTTATCATATCAAATGTGTATATATAGAACACAAAACTGGAAGATAATTCAAATTTTGTGGTAGTGGGTATTGAACCTAGAAGCATTTTACCTTAGAGTTACATCCCTAGGGTCCCCCTTTTTTAACTTTTTAAATTTTTCTCTTTAAAACAGGTTCTTGCTAGATTGCTGAGGGCCTTACTACATTGCTAAAGCTGTCCTCCTTGAAACTCCTCCTATCTCAGCCTTCTAAGTATTGGGATTACAAGTGTGTGCCACCATGCCCAGCTGATAATTCAAATTTTGAAAGGATAAACTTTATAAGGAAAAATTGAAGTCTTGCCTCTAGGTACAAAATAAATTATGGAAATACAGAACAAGAAAAACCAAGTTTCTCAGCATATTATGTGGGTAAATAAATCTGGGATTTTAATTGACCACAAGCCCAATATAAGCCAAGTGTGATATATTTAAAAAAGAATTAATCTTTGCTCCTCATTAAAAGATACCTGGTGTCTGTACCAACTGACAAATAGTGCTGCTCCTTATCTGGTATATTATAAAAAGACTAGGAACAAGCTGGGCGTGGTGGCGCACGCTTGTAATCTCAGCATTCGAGAGGCTGAGACCAGAGGATCCGGGTTCGCGGCCAGCCTCAGCTACCTAGTGAGGCACTCCACAACTTAGTGAGACTCGGTTTCAAAATAAAGAATAAAAAATAGGGCTGGGGGTATAGCTCGAAGGTAGAATGCCCCTGAGTTCAATCCCCAGTACCGCAAAAAAAAAGACTAGGAACATAATTTAAGAAAGAAGTTACTAAGTTGACATATACATTTTCCCTAACTCTGGTAAACCTTTATGTCATTCACAAGTTGTACTTGCTTCTCGTTATCTCATGTCTTAGCCTTTGTTTCTTCCTGTGGGTTCAAGTCTAAGTTCCATAGCTTCCTGAGCAGCTTTAGACAAGCGTGTCTAAATGTCTGTATGAACCCAGTTCTTCCCGGTAAACCCTATTCTCACTTGTCTAATCAAATAATGTATGAATTATCTTTTGCACTATCTTTTGCATGCATTATCTACTGTAGTAGAATGAATTCCTGCATTGGGAAGGTTACCTGTAGGCAGCTTCTACAGTGACACCCAATTCTGGAGTCCCATTTGGTTTTTGGTTAGTGAAATAGATTTGTGGTTTTTAGTTCAGAGGTATTTGTTTTATAATTTCATCTCCAGCAATATAATTGCTTTCTTATATAATTTAGGATTAGCATACACTATTTGTAAAAAAAAAAAAAAAAAAATGTTAAGAGCCTGAAACAAGGAAGTAAAGCATGACTAGTGTTTGGTGTAATTACCTACACAAGAAATATTATGCTATTTCCCAGAATATGTCCCCAGAGTGAATGTCTGCCTGTGCTCCATTTCATTCCTAGCTATAGAATTCTATCAGAGGTGATGAGGAGGATCACTTTGAAATATATTAAAAGCAGAGAATAGAGTTTGCAAAGTATTATTAGGTTTGCTAAGTTGAACCTGTGCAAATGCAAACTGATGGCATAACACTGTAAAAATCAGCATCTGGGTGACAAAAGGTCCTTGAAATGACCTATGAAAGGCCACTAGGACACGGATGGTTGAAAAATCATAAAATTTACTTTAAGGATGTCTTTCTATCCTTCTTTCTAAAACTGGAATAGTCTCTTTGCCCACATGGAATAGTTTATTCGTGAAGGGCGAAGGTAGTTGAAAAAGGGAAATAACTATTTTAAAATTTATATACTCAGGAAGGATCAAATATGTCCCTGTTTCAGAATTAACTTTAAGATAATATTTGTTTTTCTCTTATTTCTGGCTAAGTTTAATAAAGGGAAGTCCTCACTCTTTTATTATCACTAGAAGCTCACACAAGTTCCTGAAAAAGACAGCTCTGTTGTGAATCTTAGCATTCCAGATCTTCCTTGCAAATGTTCTGAAGGGCTAGGCACTCTTCTCATGTTCATTTTTTTTAATGCAGCATCTGCCTCTCCCATTCCTTCTTCAATTTATTCACAGTCTCACTAATCATAATGTAATTCTCCCAGAAAGATTTGTTATGCATGGAAAGTACTAAGAAAAATGAGAGAAAAGAGCGTCTGATATTTAATTCAATGTATCACTCATTTAAAAAAAATGTTACCAATCTCTGACAACTTGCCTTTGGCAGTTGACTTTTACAAACAGATTTGTTTCCTTCTCAGGTGCTTGATTTTTTTTTTTTTAATTGACTCTGAAAGTCTTTCCCCTCTACATTGCTAATACAAAGTAAATTAAGTAAGTTATGGCTGAGACTTCCTATGTCCTGCCCTTGACCAAATCAGCATCATCAGCCTGTTGATAAATTCCTCAAAGGCAGAAACCTGACCCTATTGATTTTTGTACCATTAGTGTCCTACATAAGGCCTGGCATTAGGAAGTTTGCAGTTAAATGTTTATGAGTGAAAATCCAGGTACTAAGAATTAATTATACAATAAGATGCAACTTTCCTTCTGTAAAATAGCCTTAGATTGAAGTTTCAAGGTACCTAGGAGCTGCAAAGAAAGATGATAACTTCTCCTTTAATCCTTTAATCGTACTATATGAAAAATTTGAGGAGTTTTGGTGGAGCATTTAAAAATTTAATCAAATTGGGACCAGATTATTTTGGCATTCAGAATTTTCAGTTTCTGGAAAAATGATACATTTGATACATCCATCTTACTCTGTAATTTCCAGTGCCTATTCAAATGTATGAATATTCTCATAGCAAAGACATGAACTGTCACAATAAGTAAAGTAAATTAAGACATTGAGCAGTTTTATGTTGGTTCTGGTCAGAATTTGCAGTCAAGTAGGTTCAGATCAGACTGAGTTTGCCACCTAATAAGTTAAAAACAAAACAAATGAGAAAAAATACCCTGTTTTCTTAGTTTCTGTGGTTTTAGAGTTGTCTATCAGCATATGTGGATCTATGTTTTGTTCATTAATAGAAACTTTCTCTGTTTAATGACTCATCATACCACTTCTTTTTTATCGGGGCGGGGGGGGTGTTATTGAGAATTGAACCCAAGGACAGTCTACCTCTGACCTATACCATCAGCCCTTTTTATTTTTTATTTTGAAATAGGGCCTAAGATGCTGAAGCTGGCCTCAAACTTTGAATCCTTCTGTCTCAGCCTCCCAAGTACTAGGATTACAGACATGTGCCATCCCACCTGGCTAATCACACCATTTCTAATTTTAAGGTAGAAGTTACTGTCATTTTCTTCACTCCCCTTCTCCCCGGAATGGAGGAGAAGCAAATATCTAAACAGAGTTTTGGAATAATTAAGTGCTACCCTTAGTATGTCATCTCATATAGAATTCTCAAAACCCTCTACTATCAGATCATTTTCATTATATAGATGTCACAGGAAAGTGAGCTAAGTGACTCATCCCCTGCTATAAAGTTAGTAAGTAACAAAACTGTCAGGCTTGGGTCTGTGAATTCTGAACCCCGCCTTCCTTCTACCGAATCTTATTTTCATAGTAAAAGCTCCTCATGAAGCTGCGAAGTGGTGATTCAGACATATGTTCATTTAGAGTTTAGTGGACATACCACATTGTGTACAGTCTTTTATTAATTTTAATTGTTGAGGTTACTTTGACAGAAGTTTAAAGTTTATTCAGGTTATTTTTTAAAGGGATAAAATTTAAAAAATTTAAAACTATGATTGTAGAATAATGAGGATATTTTGTGTTATTCTCTCATTTTCATTTTAACTGTGTAGATGTGCCTGGCATCAGAAGGGGTGAAAATGGAAGAAACAAAGCTAGTAAAAGCAAAAGAATCAGATGGTGGAAGAATTAAAGAATTGGAGAGGGGAAGGGAAGAACGAGAAATAAAAATGGAGAAAACAGATGAAGCTGGGTTACAAAAAGAAGGAGAATTTGAAAAATCAGCTAAGGAAACTATTAGAGATTCTAAGGAACTAAGAAATTTTGAGGAGCTGCAAATGGATGATGTAATGGCTATAAGAATGGAAGACCCCAAAGAAATTAGAAAGGAAGAATTAGAGGAAGATCAAAAATATAGCCACTTCCCTGATTTTTCTTACTCTGCCAGTAGCAAGATAATAATAAGTGATGTCCCCAGTAGAAAGGATCACATGTGCCATCCTCATGGAATTATGATCATTGAGGATCCCACTGCATTAAACAAACCAGAAAAGCTAAAAAAGAAAAAGAAGAAAAGCAAAATGGATCGACATGGAAATGATAAGTCCACACCCAAGAAGACCTGTAAAAAGAGGCAATCTTCAGAATCTGACATCGAGAGTGTCATCTACACCATTGAAGCTGTTGCAAAAGGAGACTGGGGTGTTGACAAACTTGGAGAAACCCCACGAAAGAAGGTCCGCACATCCTCAAGTGGCAAGGGGAGCATTTTGGATGTCAAGCCACCAAAGAAAAAAGTGAAATCAAGAGAGAAGAAAATGTCAAAGGAGAAATCCTCAGACATCACCAAAGAGTCAAGACCTCCGGATTTCATTAGTATTTCTGCCAGCAAAAATATTTCTGGTGAGGTGCCAGAAGTTATAAAAGCAGAAGCATTGCCCCCCACAGAGGATGTCCTACCACCCAGCCTATCAGGACAGGTCAAGCCAGAGGACAATGACTGTCATAGGAAAATAGAGACCTGTGGTTCCAGAAAATCTGAGAGGTCTTGCAAAGGTGCTCTTTATAAAACCCTGGTGTCTGAGGGCATGCTCACCTCTCTGCGAGCGAATGTTGACAGAGGTAAGTAATTTCTACAAACTCAAAAAGAATACAAAAACAAAGCAAAAATTTTCCTTTAGATCTATTAAAAAGAACCTTCATAAAAGACAATATGGTATCAAAATATAGTATCTTATATTTATACGGTTCTTTGTTTTCTGTATCTTATCTATTTGTTGCTTTACTTACATGTTTTCTAGCACTGTTAAGGAGAGTTCGTACTCATTTTATAAGTAGTCCTTGGGATATAAATATTCTTAGTAACTAAACCTTCTTGTTTTACTGGTTTGGAGTGGCTCATTGTTTTGAAGAATCAGTATAATGGAGCTTTGGGGTTGATTGTTAAAACTGATGAAGTTTCCTGAATGAAATGGATATGATATATTTAGCAGAGTCTTCATCTGTAAGCTCCAGAAGCAAATATCCCATCTAGCCCTCTCCACTAGGTAACAGTAAATGTAATTGAAGTGTTCTTTTTTTAAACATGACAGTATACAGAAACTAGTTACTAAGTATACCTTTATTCCCTAGAATATTTCATATACATTCATCTATTTTAAAATATAGCATCTGGCAAGGGGATTATCTCTTGCCAAGCTATATTCTGACAAGAGATGTGTGCATTTTAGGTCTAATAAACCCTGAATGAAGATAACTTGGGAATACATAATTCTCTAGTGATGTCATTCTAGTGAGTCTTGGGAAAATTAGAATTAAAAATATCTATCACCAAAGGGCTTCCTTGCTTTAGGCTGATTCTCAAGTGGAAAACTTGGCAGTAATTCATTTGTCGCTTGAGTCCTGTGGTACCTGCTTAGTTATGATAAGACAATTTATCACAGAGGTTATGTTTTTGTTTGTTTTTGCCCATTCCATTATTAAAGATAGTCCAGTATGAAATCATCCTCTGTAATAGTTACAGATAGTATCATTTAAATGAAGCCTAAAGAGTGAAGAGGTCATCTGTGAAGCAACTATAATGATTTCCCCCAACCCCAATACACTGAGCATATCCTTTTTCTTGGACTTCCCTAGGTAAACGAAGCTCAGGAAAAGGAAACTCCTCTGATCATGAAGGGTGTTGGAGTGAAGAAAGCTGGACATTTAACCAGTGTGGGACCAGTGGGAGCAAGAAGTTCAAGAAGACAAAGCCAAAGGAAGACTGTCTCCTTGGGTAAGTGCCTGCGAGCACACAGCTGCACCACATAAACCCCAGTATGGTAGGATTTTCAAGGTAAACATAAATTACTCACTGCTTGTTCTGTGTGTAGTTGGCACTTAAGACAACCTTTGTAAGCTCTTGCCGTTAACAAAGATGTGTGAGTGATAAAATCATACACATTTTTAGGTGTATAGAAATTATGTAGATTTTAAATTTGGATCTGAATTTGAATCATGGTATACCACATAGCAGTGGTGATACTGTAAATCCTCTAATATCACCACAACCAATTTTCCTATCTGAAACAGGATGGTTTTTAATAGTGTGTTTATAATTTGCCTATTTTGTGTACTATATTTATATTAATTTAATATTTCTAACTGCATATATATGTTTATAAAATAATATGGCAGCTGGAAAATATGAGGTTAATATAATTATACTTCTACCTCTAACCTTGATTTGTTTACACCATTTTCTGTTGCTCTGAGATTAAAACATTAAGTTGAATATACTCCTACCACAGAGAATATTCAGTACATTAACTATGCATTGAAATGTAGTACTAAGTAAGCAATGGCATATATCAACGTAATATCATTAAGAATCATTTTATAATGTTATACCAGAAATTCTTAATGACAATCTTAATATAAACCATTTTGTTAGTAATTTAAGAGATACAATACTTGATATTGGCAAGAAAGATAACTGCATATTCATTTGTATTGTTTTAAAAATCCTTTGAGTTTTCTCATTAACCCAATTTGAAAAGAATACATTGAATAGAAATAATTCTCCATATTTCTTTGTAAGTGTGTTTAAAGATATGCAAATTTTATGCATTTGGTGTATTTTATTTGTTTTATTCATAATATTTGCATTTCTATTTGTGGAATAATGAATATTTTTCTTTGAAAATTACAGCACTTTTAAAGTCTGGTTAATTCTGAACCTCTAGGTCATCATAAAGTGGGAGGGTGGAAATTATTTCTCATGGTGCTGGCTTAAGATTATTTATATTGAAATAATATATTTGTAATTTCATACATTTCATTTCTTATATTTTAGAAGTCCAAAGTACTTCGAATTAGTTTTGCTTATATTATGCTTAAGTAATGGCATGAAAATCTTCCCATTTGCCATTGTCAAATAATGCTCTCAAATTTGAACTTAGTGAGGAAAAAAGTGATCCTTGAGTTCTATGTCTTCTGGAAGAAGTACCAGTGCCTTGTGAATCTAAACCCTTAGAGGGGAGCTATAGAAGTAGTAGGGTTGATAAAGCAAGCATTGATCCCCCACACCCACCCCCAGCAACTCTCCAGAATTTTTT
Organism: Graphiurus murinus; assembly: GCA_004027655.1. Taxonomy (NCBI): domain Eukaryota; kingdom Metazoa; phylum Chordata; class Mammalia; order Rodentia; family Gliridae; genus Graphiurus; species Graphiurus murinus. The sequence continues at coordinate 23,005 of PVLC010012696.1, forward strand.
TAAATATTCGAATTTTATGTTTTTATGTGTATGTCTTAATCAAGCACCAGTCAGTAAATGCATATGTATTTTTTCTTTTGTGATACTGGTGTTGAACCCAGAGGCATTCTACTTCCAAGCTATACCCCCAGCCCTATTTTATTTTTATCTTGAAACAGGGTCTTACTAGGTTGATGAAAGTCTCACTACTTGCTGAGGCTGTCCTCAAACCTGTGATCCTCTTGTCTCAGCCTCCCAAATACTGGGATTGCAGGTGTGTACCATCACGCCCAGCATCAGTAACTATTTTTAAAAGCTCACAAAGCTACCGTATCCCTATTAACGATAAGCTTGCTAATACATATGCATGCATATGAATCTTTAGAAGGAGAAACTGTTTGAATAGGATACACTTTGTACTAAACTTTATGAGAAATTCTCATTCCAAAAAATCCCCAAACTTCAGATATATTCTAATATTTTAAATCATGTTTCTACTTTTCTAAGGTAATAATAACTTTCCATATGAATTTACTAAGAAAACTGTGTTTATAAATCTTCTCAAGCATTTCTAAAAAGGTGTATTTTTTCCTTATAAAAAATTTATTTAAAATGCCCTAATTCCTACAGACCCTGTTTTCAAATGGAGTATCTTAAGATATCTTGTATCATTTTCTGTCTAAATATTTGGTCATGCACTAATTGATTCCCCTTCTCCCTTTTAATAGCTCAGCAAAGCTGGATGAAGAATTTGAAAAGAAATTCAATAGCCTCCCTCAATATAGTCCTATTACATTTGACCGAAAATATGTACCTGTACCAAGAAAAAAGAAGAAGACTGGAAATATCTCCTCAGAACCATCTAAAACCAGCAAAGGTTAGCTGTACCCCCTGTACTGTGGTCAGAGTCTCCACTGACCCCTTGACTAAGAGTCCACAGCTCTCTTTAAATAAATACAATAATTGTATTTAGAATTCAGGTAGTAGGGAGTCTGAATTTTAGGTTGCCTTCCAAGATTATTATCTTGGACCCTGCCTCCCTACTCTGATCTTTCCTTCTTGATTCTCCTTAGCTTCTGTCCTTTTGTATCTCAGTCTACTTTTGCCCTTAAAGGGGTAGCCAAGCTTTTTCAAAAGCGTTACAAATGGTCTTCAACCTTCTGCTCTCCAGAACTCTTAATTTGGAATGTTGAACTTTTCTTCAGAAACTGCTAAGTCCAGTTCTTCTCTTTCTTGAGTCTACACTGGTTGGAGACTCCAGGCTGTGAAATTTCTCTATTTGTCTGACAAGCAGAAGCTATTCTTTACTGACAGTATTGACCAAATGAAAATAAAACTACCTATAGTACTCCAGTGATATTTTTACTGGTTTTGTTAAATTAAGAAAAAATGCTTTTGTTTAGCATATTTAGCTTCTCCCCATTTCTGTCAAGGAAGCTCTTAAAATTTTAGCATGCCTTGGGGGATCTTGACACTTACCAGTACAACACTCCCATCCATAAAGGAATTTTAAAGAGTGTGGGGACGTTTCCATTGGTCTCAACACCTGGGATTCCTGATGGTATTTGTGGAGTGGGGACTTAGGTATCAAACATCCTGTCCTGCTTAGGATGCTTCAAGCACAATGAAGATTGTTCTATCCCAAGTGACAATATTGGTGTTACTGGGAACTTAGTCTTTTGCTATTACTTTAAGTCTAAAGATTGATGGAGAAAATGATCCTTTGGTGAGCTGTCTCTTAGGAATAGGAAAAATGGAGAGATGAAGAATTGGTGTGGCTGAGATATAGTTGCTTTCAGGGTCAAATTCTGAACAGGATTTGATAGAAGAATTAATGTAATTACTTTCCAAAGGTGGTACCTGTTCTCTGTTTCGTATCAAGCCAGAATAATTCTCTACTTTTGTGTATTTTGGGTAGACAGATCATATATAATTATTAATGGTGAGATATAGTTATTAAGGAAATATTTAAGGGATATGCACCAGGGGACATGATGATTTCTTCTCTGAAAAAAACCTAAACCTAAACTGTTCTCCCTCAATAAATACCCTTTGCATATTAGAATTGTCACAACCAAGGAGGGTCTCTTTGAGATCTGTATCTCATGACAATATTGAAAGACTGGCGAAAATTCTTCTTTCAAGATTAAAGGCAGGAAGGTACATAAAAGTCATTTTAGAATTAGCTGTTTTCTTCTGTGGTTAATAAAAACCAACCTAGTGAGTGAAGAAATGGAAAGGAAATGTTGTTGCAGCATCAGGTTTGCTCCTCTGGGAAAACAAAGCAGCCATGTATCAAGATCTGCTAAGATGGATAGGGGAAGAAGTAAAGTAGACTTGTTGACAGGTAGGTGGCTGAGCATCAGAATGGATTGCCAGATGAAATGGCAGTCTTTGTGCCCTGGAGATGTTTAGGAATAGGCAAAGTAGTCCACAACCCCAAAGATGCCAACTATCTTGAGCTCCTGTAATTCTTAGATTTAAAGTTGCAGATAAATAGCTGACAAGCCAGTAAAATGGGACTTAATTGATTGATGTACAGGATGCATTCCTTAATCCCACGCCTTATAGTTCAAGACATTCATTTTACAGCTCTGAACTTGGCAAATTATCTATCAGGGAAGGTAACAATGGATTTATTTTTTTAAAGCTATAAAACCCTGAGGTTAGGATTCATTTTCATGAAAACTTCTTTTAGGTCTTTGTTGTCTGTTATATGATTTTCCTCTCCGAGCTGAGATTAATAGCATTTCTTTTTATGTGAAACAGCTTTTTGGAGCATTGGATTATACTTCATACAATATCATCCTAACTCTCATTACGCTTCACAAGCTGCAAAGCCACTGGTTTTTCTATGGCACATCAATAATTACATATGTGGGAAGTCTTCCAAGACTTCAGAGTTTGTTCTGCATTCTCTTTCTTGAAGTGAAATGCAATTAAAATAAAGCAGAAATTAAATAATATATTCTCTATTTAACAAACGAAAGAAATAGTATTTGTGGCTGATTGTAATTTGGTATTAGCAGTACCAATGTACGAGACTACAAGTTATTAATGAAATTATCATACCAGCTGTGCTGTAATTGTCTGATCTTTAGGGGATAGAGGAGATTGTTTTCTTACACTCTAGACCCTTTGCACCTTTGTATAATGAATCATTCAAAGCAAACACTGGGTATGATATCATTAGTTCATTAGTAAAAAAGCATGTGTCCATAGGAAGCTAATTTTCCCCCTAATAATTTGCTGTTTGTTCATATTTTATTTCTCATAGATTTGTTGTCATTCGGCAGTCATATTTATCATGGCTTATACGTAGTGTACCATTTTAGGTTACATAAAATACACAGATTTTTCTGAAATAATAATTTCTAGAAGAAATAATGTTTTATACAGTTACATATCTCAGAATCATAGTACCTGCTAGGGTTTATTCCTCTAATTATCCCTTAGTACATTATTCATATCTGTTTTTCCAAATAGTCTCTTCCTCTTTCCCACTGTTATTCCATTATTTCTGCCCCATTCTTTATGTCTATATAATAGGTCTTGTCAAAAACTTCACAATGAAAGGAATAAAAATAACTAAGTGCTATCTTTCTCCAAAAGGGCTTGGGCTATGTCATATTATAGGAGAACAGAGTATGATGATTTCCCTTTGTTTCTAAGAAAAAAATATCCAGTAAGTTATAATTCACCTAATTCACAGTGCAGTTCTGAAGTAGCCCAATTTGACATTGTTTCCAAACTGACATTTTTGTATTTTTACATGAAATATTTAAATTGTAAGTCTAATTGTAACCTCTTAAGATATTTATTTTGACATATTATTTTATGTATACTGCTGATTTATGAAACATTGTTTACAGAAGAGTCAGAAGTCATAGTTCTCTGCAAAATAGTAATTTTCAAATGGAAGTAGGGTCTTATAGAAAAAGCACATTACTTTCATTTTAGAGTGTTTGCTTATGCCCCGTCTTGGCCCTTGACTTCACTTCTCTTCCTTTATCCCTTCTATCATTACACAGCTCTTTGGTCCTTTCAGTCATACTGTTGTACCTTTTTATCTTTTTAATCCACAATTATAGTTCAAAATTGAAATAAAAAATGCTTAAGGATTTGAGGATTTTTTTTTAAACCACAATGGTGGTAAAAGAAGTGGGTTTACAAAATTAAAGGTTGACAGAAGTCCTTATCTGAGATTGAGCCAACATGAGGATGCTTTTAGTCCCTAGAAAACTGAAATCTGATAATAGTAAGACAAGCCTTTCCTACTAGGAAGTGACAGGTTTCAGGCTAGACAAGTCTTTGTATTTTTTCTTAGAACTGTTTGAGAATCTTCTTTGCTTCCAAACTGTTTCAGGAACACAGTGACAACACATTTGTAATATGTTTACTGATTAATCTTGAGTTCCTTAACAAAGCATGCATGTCCAGCCGAAGAAAGTAGTCTTCCACCTTAATGAATCTTAACCTGATTGTGGCTGATACAGTTATTGAGAACATATCAACATATCCATGTGTCCAGCAATTGGGTACACTTCGCTATATATTATTGCAAAGGAATTTATTCTTTCATTAGTTACTCATTACCTGTGTTTCTTTTTTATTTTTATTTTTATTTTTTTTTTTGCAGTACTAGGGATTGAACTCAGAGGCATTCTACCTCCGAGCTATACCCCCAACCCTATTTTTAATTCTTTATTTTGAAACAAGGTCTCACTAAGTTGCGGAGTGCCTCACTAGGTAGCTGAGGCTGGTCGAAAACCCAGATCCTCCAGTCTCAGCCTCCTAAATACTGGGATTACAAGTGTGTGCCACCAAGCCTGGCTCTCATTACCTGTGTTTCTAATTCAAAACTAACAGCATAGTCTCAAGACAAATTTCATTTCTCTTTTTATACCTTAAGAACACAAAACTACAGAACCTGGGGAAAAGCTACCATATGCTTGACATTTGTTTCCAACAACAGTTCTAAAGAGCAGGTTCACTTAATTCACCTTACCTGCTGACCTTGAAAAATTAGCATGCCAGGCTGATACGGAAATCGCTTTTGTGTCAATACATCTTCTTACCCTAAAAGGGTTCATTTTTCAGCTCTTGCACAACATAAATGTTTTAGAAAAGGTACGATTAACATCCCCTTAGACTATGGTTGGATTTTGCCATTTTCTACCTCACTGTGAATTTAGAGTACAGAAGAGATTGATACCTGCAGAACATAGGCCATCCTACCCAGACATTCATGTGGAACAACATTGAGTGATTTGTATCATGAGGAAGCTGAAGATGATATCAATATTCTATCAAGAAGTTTGGTAGGGAAAGAGATAAGATGGAAGCTTGAGATATACAATGAAGACCACTTGGCAGTTCTTTGTTTTTTGAATGATTCTTTCTAAAATCAATACCTTTTCTAAAACATTAATGTTTTTGGCTTCCCACTTTTTTTCCTCCACCATGGACACTTAAGTGTTACTGTAATAAAAAGCTAAGGAAAAAAGATAGTAATGCATTTCTTTATATTTTCTTTTTATTACAAATTTTGACTTTATTTTCTCTAGACATCATATCAACCATACATGCATTCTATACTGGTAAGCAGAAATTGAATTGTTCAGTTGGTGACTCCAAACTTGCCGCTTTTCAGTGAATACAATTAGATCTTATCTATTACTTTCATTTCAATTTTGTCACTTCCTTTGAAGAAGTTGTCATTTGCCTAGAGTATTTTTTAGGTACAGCTTATGAGAGCGGCTTGGAGCAAGAAATTTTAAAAATATAAGTCTACACAAGCTCTTCCATACATAAAACCACTTTGGGTGCTCTTCATCTTATGTTAATATTGTCTTTAGTTTTGTCCTTAAGTTATGCTTTTTAGATTTCTCTGCATTTGTTTGGGTTTTAAAAATATATATGTCCTTTCCTAACCTGTTGCATACCTCAGTTAGTTTGCTTTTGTGAACCATGGATTCTCCCTATGAACCAATACATCATTATTATTAATTATTTTCCTACAGGTAAATCACTAGGATCTTTATGATCTTGAAAAGTCTCAGATTTATTTTTCTGCTTTCCCCTGTTTCTGTTTTCCTTGATTGCCACTGCATCATTCAGGTGCACCAGCGAACAGTTTACTGGATTTTATGAAATATGTGAGGCAGTTATTGCAAACAGATTATAGAGAACACCTGTAATATTAGTATAATGTGTACACATGACTTACTTTCTTTGTACTGGTTAAATTTGTTTTCTTTCTCTTGTTCACTTTTTCCCAAAAAGGCAAAAAAAGACTTTTTTTTTTCTATTTCCATTTCAAACTACTAGGAGCCAATCCAGAAATGTTTGCTCCTGGTTACTTGGATGGCTTGGGGTAATTATCAAAAAACACTTGTGCAAAGATTTATAACAATAGCAACAGATGTCACTTCTTGTACACTTTGTGCCAAGCAGTGCTTTAAGATATTTATCTATGTATTCATGAAACAAATATTTATTGGAAGCATGTGATGCACTAAGGACTGTTCTAGACACTCATTATTTCTGTGAATGAAAGCTGAAGAATTTTACTCTCATAGAGGTCAAATTATATTGGGGTACCAGCTCATAAATGAGCCTAAAATAAGCAAAGTATAATATGCATTTGAAGATGAGAAGTGCTATGGAAAGAAAGAATTGATTGACAAAGCAACTAGGCAAAAGATCAAAAAGGAAAGAAGACTTGAACAACACTATAAACCAATGAGAACTAACAGACATATACAAAGAATTCTACCCAACAATAGCAGAATATACATGCTTCTCAAGTACACATGGAACAGTCTCCATAATTGGCTATAAAACAAACAATAAATTTAAAAGAAAATAATATAAAGCATGTTCTCTAACCACAGTAAAATAAGTTTAAAAATCAATAGTAGAAGGAAACTTTATAAACTCACTGGTCATGGAAGCTAAATAGCATACTCCTCAATGAGTATTATGCCAAGGAAAATATCAAAAGGTACATAAAAAAGAACTTTGAGAAGAATAAAAATCAGGACAGCATATCAAAACTTCAGTGATATGGCTAAAGCAATGCTTTCTAAATGAATGCCTATACTAAGAGAAAAGAAAGATCCCAAATCAGTAACTTACCTAGCCTTTCCTATTAGACACTGGAAAGAGAAAAGCATACTTCACCTCAAAGGAAGTAAAGATTAGAGAAGATATTAATGAAATGAAATTAATTCAAGGAGACCAAAAACTAGTTCTTTGAAAAGAAAAATTGGGAAATATTTAGCTAGATTGTGACCAAGAAAAAAAGGAGATTCAAATTACTAGAATCAGAAATTAAATATAGGATATTGATACTGTGCTAGCATTTTGTCACTGTGATCAAAATACCTGATAAAGAACAATTTAGAAGAAAAAAGATTTATTTTGGCTCATAGTTTCAGAGGATTTGGTCTGCAGTCAGCCAGCTCCATTCCTTTGGGCCTGAGGTGAGGCAGAACATCATGGCAGAAGGGCATGGTGGAGGAAGGCTGTTCAGCTCATAGCAGCTGGGAAGTAGAGAAAGAGAAGATGGGACCAGGGGAAAGATAAACTCTTCTAGGGCACATCCCCCATTGACCCATTTCCTCCAACTAGGTCCCACCTCCCAGCAGTCCATTCAGCTATTAATGGAGTAACCTACTGATGAGGTCAGAATCCTCATGATCCAGTCATGTGCCACAATCTCCATCTCTGGACATTACTGCAGTGGGGACACATGAGACTTTGAGGGGCATACCAGATCTAAATGATAACAATTACCAACTTTACAGAAATGAGAGGATTATAAGAGGATACTATGAACAATTATATGCCAATAAATTTGACAGTCTAGACAAAATGAGCAACGTATAGGCAAAAGCTATAGAAACCAACTTAAAAAATAGATGATCTGAATAGACCTGTAACTAGCAAAGAGATTGAATTAACAACCCAAAATACACCATGAGGGCAGTTCCAAGGCCCAGATGGCTTCACTACTGGATTTTTCCAAGCATTCAAAGAATTAGTACTAGATCTTCACAAGTGAATCCAAAGAATTAGAAGAGGAGTGAACACTTGCCAATTCACTCTGTGACTCATCCTAATGTCAAACTAGACAAAGAAATGAAAAATACAGACCAGTATCTTATATAAATGTGGGCATCAGAATCCTCAGCTAAATACTAACAAATCAAATCTAGTAAAATTTAAGAGAAATTATTCATGATGACCATGCGGGATTTTACCCCAGGATTGTAAGGTTGGTTTAATACCCAAAAATCAATTAAGTAATATTGCCATATCAGTAGACTAAGAATCAGAATCACATAATCATCTCAGTCTGTGTAGGAAAAGCATTTGACAAAATTCAGTACTCTTTTATGGTAAATGCACTCAGCAAACTAGAAATAAAAAGGAATTCTCTGGGCCTGATAGAGGGCATGTACAAAAAACATATAGCTAGCATTATACTTAATGGTGAAAGATTAGATGCTTTCCCTGTAAGCTCTGGAACAAGTCAAGGAAATCTACTCTTATCACTTCCATCCAACATTGTACTGGATATTCTGGCCATAGCAATTAAACAAGAAGAATGAATAGTAATTAACTTAAGAAAAAGTTAGCAGCCGGGCCGGGCGTGGTGGCGCACGCTTGTAATCCCAGCATTCGGGAGGCTGAGACCAGAGGATCCGGGTTCTCGGCCAGCCTCAGCTACCTAGTGAGACACTCCGCAACTTAGTGAGACTCAGTTTCAAAATAAAGAATAAAAAATGGGGCTGGAGGTGTAGCTCGGAGGTAGAATGCCCCTGAGTTCAATCCCCAGTACTGCAAAAAAAGAGAAAAAGTTAGCATAATGAAAACTATAAAACATTGTTGAAATAAAGATGATTGAAATAAATTGAAAAATAACTCATGTTCATGGATTATAATACTAAATAATGTTAAGATGAAAACATTCCCCTTAACTGATCTGTAGATTCAACCCAATACCTCTCAGAATCCCAGCTGACTTCTTTGTAGAAATTGACAAAGGAGGTGATAGTTAATATGGAATTGCAAAAGATTCTGTATAGCTAAAAGAACCCTTAAAAAAAAAAGTAGTGTAGTGATTGATTTCAAATCTGACTACAAAACAATATCAAGATAGTGCTGTACTAGCATAAAGGTAGACATATAGATCAACGAAAATGAATGGAATATACAGAAATAAACCCATATGGTTTTGTTCAATTGATTTTCAACAAGATGACAAGGCTATTCAATGGGAAAAGAATAGTCTTAAGAAGATGGTGCTGAAACAATTGGTTATCTACATCTAAAGAATGAAATTGGACCCTTACTTACCTTATCCAGTATGCCAAATTTAAATTAAAATGGACCAAATTTAAATGCAAGACCTAAAACTATAAAACTTTGCAAAGAAAACAAGGGTCAATCTTTATGGCCTCACATTAGTAATAGATCCTTAGACATGACTTCAAAAAC
>PVLC010012696.1:32590-43700 GCA_004027655.1 Graphiurus murinus
CGCACGCTTGTAATCCCAGCATTCGGGAGGCTGAGACCGGAGGATCCGGGTTCGCGGCCAGCCTCAGCTACCTAGTGAGGCACTCCGCAACTTAGTGAGACTTGGTTTCAAAATAAAGAATAAAAAATAGGACTGGGGGTGTAGCTCGGAGGTAGAATGCCGCTGAGTTCAATCCCCAGTACCACAAAAAAAAATAAAAAATAAAATAAAATAAAACTGTGCTGCAAAGGACATTTTCAAGAAAAGGAAACGAAATCCCACTGAACAGCAGAAAATATTTGAAAACCACATTTTTTTTGCATATCACAAATTTGATAAGGAATTTTCAAAATATGTAAAGAACTCTTACAACTCAATAGTTAAAAGAAGTAGGCAAATGATACACAAATGAGTAGTATGCTTGACATTCTCAGCTGTCAAAACAAAACCACAATGAAAAAGATACAACTTCACAGACTTAGAATGATCATACTCAAAAAGACAGATAATAACCAATGTTGGCAAGGAAGTGAAAAAATTGAAACCCTATGCATTGCTAGTGGGAATGGAAAACAGTGCCTCTGCCTCATTAAATAAATAGTCTTGGTAGTTCTTCAAAAGGTTAAACCTAAGCCGGGCGTGGTGGCGCACGCTTGTAATTCCAGCATTCGGGAGGCTGAGACTGGAGGATCTGGGTTCGCGGCCAGCCTCAGCTACCTAGTGAGGCACTCAGCAACTTAGTGAGACCCGGTTTCAAAATAAAGAATAAAAAATAGGGCTGGGGGTATAGCTCGGAGGTAGAATGCCTCTGAGTTCAAGCCCCAGTACCACGAAAAAAAAAAAAAAAAAAAAGGTTAAACCTAGAGTTCCCGTTGACCCAGCAATCTACTCCTAAATGCATGCCTAAGAGAAACAAACACATGCATCCACACAAAAGCTATACATGGATGTTTATAACAGCATTATTGATAATAGCCAAAAAGTAAAGACAATCCATATATCCTCAGCTGTTGAATAAATTAAATATGTGATATTCAGATAATTAAATATTTATTCTGATACATACTACATACAGCATGGATAAACCTTGAAAACATTATGCTAACAGTCAAAGCCCATTTATTATATTACTTCATTTTTATGAGCTTTCCGTAGTAGAGAGAAAAAAGATATCAGTCAGTTTGCCATGGTGGTGCACACCTGTAATCTCAGTACTTGGGAGTCTGAGACAGGAGAATCACAGTTCAAGGACAGCCTCAGCAAGTAGTGAGATTCTCAACAACCCAAACAGACCCTCTTTCAAAATAAAGAGTAAAACGAGCTAGGGGTTTAGATTGGAAGTAGAATGCCCCAGGGTTCAATCCCCAGTAGCCCCCACACATGATATTAGTGATTGCTTAGTGATAGGAGGAATGCAGGTATAGGGTAGGTTGATAACTAAAAGGTATGTGATTTATTTTTGAGGTGATGAAATGTTTTAAAGTTGGTGATAGGCCGGGCATGGTGGTGCATGCTTGTAATCCCAGCATTCGGGAGGCTGAGACCAGAGGATCCGGGTTCACGGCCAGCCTCAGCTACCTAGTGAGACACTCCGCAACTTAGTGAGACTCGGTTTCAAAATAAAGAATAAAAAATAGGGCTGGGGGTATAGCTTGGAGGTAGAATGCCCCTGAGTTCAATCCCCCGTACCGCAAAAAAAAAAAATTTTTTAATTAAAAAATAAATAAAGTTGGTGATAGTTGCAAATATCTCAATATAAAACCCATTGAATTATATACTTTACATGAGTAAGTTGTTTGGTGTGTAGATTACATTTCAGTAGAACTATTTTTAAAAAATTAGTTAAACTAGCAGGTCTGTGAAGGAAAGGGCTTCACAAGTGATGGACGTGGGATTGGCTTGCAGTTTTATATAGTGTGATCTGGAATTGAGCAAAGCCTTGAAGGAGGTGAGAAGGTTAGCCTTGAGGCTATCTGAATAAGGGAAGAACATGAAGTAACAGCCAACACAGTGGTCCTACAAGCTGGAGAGAGACCACATATGCAGGAGACAGCCAGGAGGCCAATGCCATTGGAGGGAACTGAAGGCAGATATGAGGCTGCAAACACAGTGGGACTTTGAGTCCCATAGGTCCTTTAGGATATTGTAAGACTGCTAGCTTTTCAAATACATAGAACAAGAGGTATGACTGGAGTGATGCATTTTTGAGTTCTCAGCCTATAGCTGGCATTGAAAGCTCTGAGACTAGATGTAATCGTCAAAGGAGAGAGTAAGTAGAGAAGATGACAAGTACCAGAGTCTAGTGTATTCCAAAATTATGTCTAGCAAAAGGGACAGAGGGGGAAAGATGAGTGAGGGAAGAAAGAGACAAGAAGGCAGTATCCTAGAAACCCCAGTGAAGGAGCCTTCAAGACAGAGGGTGGAGTGGAGGGGATGGCCGCACTGGAGCTGCAGATACATCCCAGTGAGGATCAGCTGTGAGCCTTCATGGTGGTAGGTTGTTAATGACCATGAGAAGAGGATTTTTTGAGTTACAAGATGGAAGCCTGGTTGGAATGAGTTTGAGACAGCATAGAAGAGAAATTATAGACAGTGAGTATAGGCAACCCTTTTTATTCTGAAGAGATTTTTACTGCGGGCAGGGGGTAGGGGGGACAAAGAAGTAGGGTAGTAAGTGCCATGAGTGAAGTTTGAGCAGAAGCTTTTATTTTTTAATGGCATGTTTATATACACTAGAGTAGGCGGAGAAATGATATGTTTATATGCTGATGGAGTGCCCCCCCTAGAGAAGGTGGGTGGGCTAGGGCATGGGTAGGAGAGCTGGCTGTGCAGGCACATAGAGAGCTCACCTCCAGCCAGAAGTCAGAGCACATGCAGAAGCCCGCAGGGGAGATGCAGTGAGGGAGCTGTGATGCTTCTTGCCTCTTAATCCTGCACCAACCCTGGGAGTTCGGCACTGTGATGATTCCCATTTACAGATGAGGACACAGAAGTTATGTAAAATTATTGACACAGGAATATCCCAGAGTATAGAGAGCAACCATTTTAGGGAGGGCAGAGCTGTTGTTAGAATTTCTAATTAACTACCCCTCCCACCCAGAAAAAAAAGTTTTTAGCAAATTTTTGTTTTGTTTTTAAATCTCTTGTTTTCCTAGAATAGCTTCAGAAAAAGCCAAAAAGTTACTTAGTGCACTCTGGCCAACTGTTATCCTTAAAGTGCCGTCCTTGTGAAAATCAGTTTCTTAGGAGAGATGAATGCACATGCCATCCTTTTCTTCTTGGTATTTAGGTGTCTGAAGTGAAACCTTTTTCTCTATAACACACTATTACCACTCTGCTGTTACTGGTTGCAGTCTATCTCTACCTACTAAATCTGCAGCTTCTGCCTAGGGAATTCCAACCCTAATGGAGGCTTCTGCCCAATACATTTCCAAAGAAAATCTCACTGGGTTTCAAATACACCTAATGAAAAGGATAGGGCACCAGCTAGATAAATGAAGATGCAAGATGACGTTTTTTACAACTCAATTTACTCATTCCAAGGGGGGAGGAGGGTGTGGTTGTTTAAAAACACACAGTACTGTTTTGTGAAACATTGTGAATTTAAAATATATTTATATTAATATTGTCTGTAGGTCCTTTCCAGTCTCAGAAAAAGAACTTATTCCACAAAATTGTCAGCAAATATAAGCACAAAAAGGAGAAGCCTAATGTTCCGGAAAAAGGTATTGGTGCCTTCCATCCTCCATTAAGGTTTCTCGGTCACCTCCATTGCAAACTCATCTTTGAGCAATGCTTCTGTGCACCGCCTTTGCTTTCTCCTCCCTGTGCTTGCTTCCGTGCCATCAGCTCCTGAAGCGGGCATTTTCATTCTTTCTAGACTCCGCAGTTAATTGTAAATGTCTTTCACTTGGATTCCTACTCAAATTCATACTCGTCTCTATGTTCAGAGTTCCATATGAATCTTAAAATTGCTTCCTCTCACCTACACTTGGTGCATTCTGTAATTTAGTTGTCTTGACCTCTCATCCATTTATTTTCTTTGGCTATTCTTGTTTCTCTCATGTTTGGCAGCCCTTCATACCACAACCACATTTTTCTACTCCCTGAAATCTTCATACTGTTTTGGAAGTCCCACCATCTCTGTACTTTCTATGACACTTTGGGGATTCTTGTGGACCTTTTTCTCTATTCCCAAGTCTTAACCTCTTTCCCCGCTCATCTATATATTTCATTGTTGGCTAGACTCTCCTCCCTACCTCCTTCAGTTACATAACTTATTTCCAGCAGGCACTAAAGACATTCTGCACTCTGCCTCTCATTTCCTCTGAACATTGTTTTATGGTCTTAATGACCCTCACACCCTCTTTAGGACTCATCTTAAGATCTCTTTCTTCCCATGGTTCAGGACTTCTATTCTTTCACATAAAAAGATAAATCTTCCCATCTGGCTCAGTGTAGCCATGTGTCCTGGAGGCTTTCCTTAGTATCTCCCTGCATGTCAGTGTCGAGCTACTCCAAACCTGTTCATTTGATGCCCATTTGCATCCATTTGCATGGCCAGATGTGCAGCATTTCATGTTTCTTGATTGAGGCTTTAAATGCAGCTGTGTGTAGGCACATGTGCCTGTGTGTTCGGTATGTAACCTTTTACTTAATTTGGGCCCTTACCTCTACTTCAGCTTCTTTTCGTTTTATACATTTGTTATTTTTTCCTTTGCTTCCAATAAAGAAGGATTAATCTTTAGGTAAAGAAAGATTGGTCTTTACTCATTCCTTTTTATTGAGGTTCAAATTATCTTGATTAAAGTTGCACAAGTTATCCAACAGTATATTTCATAAAAGGCAAAATTTGTTTATTTTATCCTTTTTCTATATAGCCTCATAGGTTAGTTGGAAAATAAAACTTTGAGAATAAAATAATTGAAATAAACTTTGATTTTGTTTATGTGATGTTTCATGTTTAAGTTATTTTGTATATTATCTTACCTTTCTAGTATGTAGATCTATACTCAGAATGGAGTTTCACTTTCCTTTTCCATCATTGTTTTTAGGAAGTGGGGATAAATGGTCAAACAAGCAACTCTTCTTGGATGCCATTCACCCTACAGAAGGTAAAAGACTGTATATTTATTGTTTAATTTCAGATAGCCAAAACTTGAAAATAGTATAATTTTTATAAACTTAAAAAAGACATAATTTATACATGTTTAGCCAATGACATTAGGACTATGTGTTCATCATTAGGTTAGTTTTAACTTTCAAATCAGAACTACTTATTTTGAGGGTTCCTGCCAAGGAACAGTGTCATGTGGTTTTTAATTTTATTAAAGGAGAATTTTTAACCTTTGAATCACATTAACCAGAAATTTGAGCTTTTCATGACCAAGCATGTCTAGCATTGCACTTTTATTGTTTCTTGCAAGTAGATGTGTATGCTCATAAGAGTCAGAACAGGGCACTATAGAGCTTCCCTGGTTGGCTGGACACAGGCAGAAATTACTTCTGACCTGAGTGTTTTGTCTCTCCCATTTCCCAATATATTAAAATAGAATGTCCCTAAGAAAAATGCAGTATTGACTAATCATGTTACAGGTCCTAGTACAGATTTCATTTTGAAATTTTCCATAGCCATATTTGTCTATGGTTTTATTTACTGGAATATGTTGAATCCTTAAGTTAGTGCTAATTTCTGTGATGGTTAAGGAGCCATCCTTCCCTTCTTCCCATTGATTCCCTTTTTCTCATTATGGATTTTTTTTTTTAAGACCTGAACGTTTTTGTAGTGCTTAATTAGAAGTTACTTCATTTGGAGCTGGGCATGGTAGCGCACGCCTGTAATCCCAGCATTTGGGAGGCTGAGACCAGAGGATCCCGGTTCTTGGCCAGCCTCAGCTACCTAGTGAGGCACTCCACAACTTAGTGAGACTTTTTCAAAATAAAGACTAAAAAAATAGGGCTGGGGGTATAGCTCAGAGGTAGAATGCCCCTGCGTTCAATCCCCAGTACCGCAAAAAAAAAAAAAAAAAAAAAAAAAAAAAGTTACTTCATTTGAAAACTAGTTCGGGCCCTTTTGATTTACTTATGTTTAGAAAAGGAATTTAATGACCAAGTCCACATCTCTTGTCTTCCATTCCTTTAATGAGAAGGAGAAAAAATCAAAATGCACATTTGGCCCAAGTTGTTTATCAAAAATACTCATTCTTAAGATATTCATTAAAATACTCAAGTTTGAGTTAATATTAATCGTAAAGTTTTTTGGTTTGGTAAGCACAGTTTACAGGAGTCATGTTTGTTTTCATGTCATTCTACTTATATAGAAAATGCCATTTTCATGTCTATTTTCTGACCTGTTATTTCACATTCACAACCTCTGTAGAGGCAAAACAAAATATGAGTTGGACTGTGCCCACTATTAAATACTAACATTGCCAAACTGAAATATTAGCTCTTATGTATTTTAAAAATATATTCCACACAGGTTTTATAAATGTAAGGTACTAGTGACTTATCAGAGGAGTCCAAAGGCATTTAAGACCACATTACTCTTCCCTTCAAATGATGCCATTGTAAATACTTTGTTTTGTTTTTTTAGACACTTAAAAACCCTGCTGAAGTGCCAGAATGGTAGAAAGTGCACTTATCTAGGAGTTAGGAGATCCAGGTTTTCAGATCTGCCACTAATTAGTATTTTTCAGTAGGACAGGATATTTAACCTCACCAAGATTTACTCTCCACATTTGTACTAAGTGTGTACTTGATTCATGTGCTGAGGGATTGGGTGAATGATAGGATGTAGTAATACATAAATCGTAAAGTCCATTTCCCTCATAACACTTGATTTTGATACTGTGGTTCCTGAGTGGGTAATGTGATGCTAGAAGCACCATATTCTGCAGCCCTAATATTCTGACTTTTAGGAATAGAAAAATCAATTTTGAATATTACAGGTAGTCCTAATAGGTTAGCAGAGATAAAGTTATTGGTAGTATTTAATTATAGATATTATTAATGAATATGGTACAAAATTTTGAAGAGAATACACTGAAAACTGTATATTCTTTGTTTAGTGTAAAGTACAAACTCATTTCACATGGCCAGGAAAAAAAAAAAGGAATCAATTTAAGCATCAGAAAATTACTAGTAAGCCGGGCGTGGTGGCACACGCTTGTAATCCCAGCATTCGGGAGGCTGAGACCGGAGGATCCAGGTTTGCGGCCAGCCTCAGCTATCTAGTGAGGCACTCCACAACTTAGTGAGACTCGTTTTCAAAATAAAGAATAAAAAATAGGGCTGGGGGTATAGCTCGGAGGTAGAATGCCCCTGAGTTCAATCCCCAGTACCACAAAAAAAAAAAAAAAAGAAAGAAAGAAAATTACTAGTAATTTATAGTGACCTTTTTTGGGTTATTTATTTTCATACCATCCCTTACCATTTACTTGCTGTGCTTTGTGAATTATGTAGGTCCTTTACTTCATCTTCCCTCTCACCTATGGCTGTATCATTGCTTATTAAAATTTTGTTTTGGAGGATATAAATACATAGGGACAGAAAATAAAACCATAATACAGGATA
Organism: Graphiurus murinus; assembly: GCA_004027655.1. Classification (NCBI taxonomy): domain Eukaryota; kingdom Metazoa; phylum Chordata; class Mammalia; order Rodentia; family Gliridae; genus Graphiurus; species Graphiurus murinus. Next base: position 40,145 of record PVLC010012696.1, read on the forward strand.
ATTTTAACATGTGTAAGCCATCCTGCACAGAAGAATTGTTTGTAACTACTTTCTGTAATAGAAATGGTGATTCAACTGAGGCTGTGCAATTATTCTGCTGTTCCTGACTTCTGTTAAAGTAGGACATAAAGTTCATTATGCTTTCTTTATAACATCCTGAGTATAATTGCCTTTGCAATACTTTTTTTTCAAAAATATTAGAAATCTTCAGATGTGTAGTAATACACTTAAGGTTTAAATACTAAACTTATAATTACTGTAGTGTTTTTCCCTATACTTTTGAAATTCAAAGTGGCTAAACCACGTTCTAAAACTTTCACATATCAAAAAAGAGGGGAGTGAGATTGCCTATGACTTAGAATTAAGGTAAAACTTTCTGATAAACTAAGAAATCATACCTCTACAATTACATGTTTCCATGAGATATGGTATCATATGCTCATACTTAAAGCGAAGTGTGTCCAATTGCAATAATAATGATGTCATGATAATACATAATACTTCTTTATAGTTTAAAAGGGCTTTCACATATATATTTTTAAATTTTCATTTTAATAGGAGTCCCATTTAATTAAAGAGGGTTTATTGAAGCATAACATAAGCAAACAGGAAGAAACCAGGATTCTCTCCACTTAAGCTCTTTGGCCATTATAGTTTAAATTTTTCAGGCATGTCTATAGACATTTAGCCTCCATTTCATTTAGATGTTGTGAATATTAAAGAACTCACACACACACACACACACACACACACACACACACACACACACACACACACAACACCCAAAAACCTCAGACTAGGGATCTCTATTAGATTAATTTGCAATGTGTAAATGTGAACACAGGACTAGAAAGGGGAGGGCACTGGACTCAAGTTTATAGATACATTTTCAAACATGATAATAGTGTCCAGTCTAACTTGAGCTAGGTCTCCCAAGACTCTAGATAAAGTCTCATTTATTCTTTTTCTTGTTCTGTTCCACATCTGTATGCTGTTTCATCTCATGGGAGATCAGCCAAAAGCAATGAGATTTCAGATCTGGCTATAATAATTTCAGTGCAAGTTTGAATACCCCAGTTAGAAAGTGAATTTGGAATGCAGAGGGAAATACATGAACACACCCAGTGATGTGTGAATGTATGTTTGTATCACTTTGAACCTCACTATAATGTATAATTATAATGCACCAATAAAAGTATAAAAAAAAGTGAATTGATGGTTCTAATGGCCTCCTGGGGTACAGTCCAAGTTACAGAGCTGCTTTCCCAGAAAACTCACTCTACATTTTGGGAGTAGAGTTTGGAAAACAAGACATTCCCTTATTGCCACATTTCAAATGTGGCTCCAGGAGTGAGCTCACATTATCACTCTTAGACGACATGCTCCAAGTGTGTTATGGTTATTGTTGAGTGTAAAAACTAGCCTGGTGGACTTATTCCATAATGCTTTGGTAGTTTTGTGTGTTCAATTAAAAGCCAAAAGAGAAATGACTCATTTGATTTTGGATAACAAAGCCTTTCTTTTACTTTTTTCACATTTCCATTAGTTGAGGGGGTTAGAAAGCAGTGCTTTTTTTCCTCTCTGAGCTTTTTCATGTCCCACACCACCCAGTCTTTTGTTTGCTTTGCCAGTGCGGCTGAACTCGACTGCTGTTTTGCCCCAGACAACTATTTCTTTGACTCAACCATACCTATCTTCCCAAATTCTGCTCTTAGGAGAAGGGTCTCTGTGAGGGCTAACCCTGAAGGCTATCCTTGACATAGACCACCAAACAAGACTATGTGTTCTGGTGTTAACACGTGAGTCAAACCATGGGCCAAGACCCTTACCTCCTCTTCAAAACTCTAGCAAGCTGGGCGTGGTGACGCACGCTTGTAATCCCAGCATTTGGGAGGCAGAGACTGGAGGATCTGAGTTCGAGGCCAGCCTCAGCTACCTAGTGAGGCACTCTGCAACTTAGTGAGACCCGGTTTCAAAATAAAGAATAAAAAATAGGGCTGGGGGTATAGCTCAGAGGTAGAATGTCTCTGAGTTCAATCCCCAGTACTGGGGGGAAAGAAAAAAACTAGCAAGATCATATTCTGTACCTTTTCAAGTATGGATGATGCACAGGGCCTCTGATTACTTCTAGATCTATTAAGTGGGTTTAGAGAAGAAACTTCTTCTGAGTAAGTGGAATTACCTCTTTGAAGGGGATTTAGGAGAACTTCCAATGAATTATTTTTTCCTCTTTCACTTGGCCTGCAACCTGTTCACTCCTTCACTGTCTCCAGAGCTACCTGTGTTAAGGATTTGAGTGTGGTTGATCTCTTTTGGCCAGCTAGCTGGCTAGTCTTTAACCAGCTGGCTTCTTGTCTGCTGGTTACTGAGCTTTCCCTAGTCTAATCTGCCTTTGGGCGACTCCTCCCATTTGCAGTCCTTTTGCAGCCATGCTCTTTGGCTTCTAAGGTGTCTTTACCAATTTGTCTGAAATAAACTAGGAAAGGAACAACCCAAGAATGAAAACTACTTGAAAGGTCTCCAATAAGAAATAAAACAACAACAAAGATAGTGCTAGTCAAAGGAGTCCTATTCCTCAGCCTTGGGACTCTGGAGCTAACTGGAGGCTCCCTTCTCCCTGACCAAGACCCCAGTTGTAGACTGTGTGGCAAAACTAGCATTATTTAGGGCCAAATGGCTCTTTTAAATGCTAGTCCAGCATCTAGTTTTACATGAAAAAGCTGAGACCTGTGGTCTCAATGAAAGTAAGTTACAAAATTAAGACTAGAATCTAGCTAGGCCTGATGGTACACATCTATAATGACACTACTTGGGAGGCTGAGACAGGATGATCTCATGGTCGAGGATAGTCTCAGCAATGTGGCAAGACTCTTAGCAACCTAGCAAGACTCTGTTTCAAACACAAAAAATAAAAAGAGCTGGAGTGTAGATCAGAGATAGAATGTTTCTAGGTTCAATCCCCAGTATCACATACACACCACACACACAGTAGAATTGCAGGTATCTCTATTACTGTGTTATTACCATTACCCCATAGACTTTGCATGGAAATCAGATCATCTTTTCCAATCTGCATATCATTTTTTCAGTATCCATGCCTTTTATTTCCTTGGTTCTTCTTTCCATAAACAGTTATTCTGATGTAATATACTTTCATCTTTGGAACCCTACTGTGTCCCTCTGTCCACAGTTCTGGATTTTTCTGGGAAGAAAAGGTTAATGGATTTTTTTGTTTGTTTGTTTGTTTTTGTTTTTGTTTTTGTTTTTTTTCGAAAGGCCATTTATCATATAATGATCACATACATTGGAGAGGTGAACAAGACTCTCTCTGCAATCAGAAAGGACAGTTGATAGATCTGGATAAGAAACTGGAAATGTTGAAGCTTATGAATGTGCAATAGTGTTTTTTTAATACTTATTGTAAATTCAGATCTTGGCTTCTTTGTGCTTATAGGAAGCTTTGAATTTTGAGGTAAAGGCAAATTCATAAAACTTTGGAAGTTTTCTAACCAAATTATCTTATTTTGATGCTTCTATTGAATTTTACATTTAAAAA
>PVLC010012697.1:0-43600 GCA_004027655.1 Graphiurus murinus
ACCGTGAGGCTCCAATGGAGACGATAACCATATGTTGCTGGTTCAAACTTCTCTTTATTATACCTCTTCTCTCTCTCTGTCTCTCTCTGGGACCAAGGATGTTAGCCAAGCAATAACAGTGACAGTAACAGTAACAGTAATCGTTCTCTTAGCCCTGACAGTAACCGTCTCTCTGGCCGCAATCGTCTCTCTTACCCCACTCTCGTTTTCTGTAGCAGTTCCTCGCAATCTCCAACCATCCTTCTTCCCCAACCATTCATCTAGGGCAAGAGGTGGAGGCTCTTAAAGCCACACAGGGCTTGAGCCACGAGGTGCCTGCATACAGCTCTCATCTGGGCAGGCCATGGGTGGGCGTGCTGATGCATGCGCTCTAGCGTGGCACAGCCCTAGGATGTTACCACTTGCAGCTGCTCCTGGCACTCTGCCAGGCGCCATCTTAGAGGCGAGGCCTAGCCAGGCCCAGCTAAGACCCCAACATATATGTGTGTGTGTGTGTGTGTGTGTGTGTGTGTGTGTGTGTGTGTGTGTATATATATGTATATATGTATTTACATTTACAGGCAATGCATAATAGCCATTGCTGTCCAAGCATATACATAACCATTGCAATAAATATGAGTGATCAAGAAACTTGGAAGGAAAGGCTATAGAATCATATTCTTTGAGAAACAAAGGCTTTGAAGTATTCCAACATATTCCTGGAAATCTGTAAGTGAAGTATATGCCAAGGGCCATGTGCATGTTCTGGAAGCATGTAGAAGGTTCTCCATTGTTACCTCTGGCTGAGCTCCAGCGTCTGAGCCAGCAGACAGTGAAGACTAAGGAAGACTTGAAATCAGTCTCCCTAAACATTGAAGGAAAGATCCATAAACACACAGATACCAACTGCAGAAATATCTAATCACTAGCTCACCACCAAACTAGCAGAATAAAAACTGAGTGGCTACACCCAACAGAGAATCTATATTTTACAAAATTAGCTCATAAAAGTCACAGAAAGCAATTACTACAAGCAGCAATTGAAAGATTGGAGGAGGGGATAAAATGATTTCCACAGGTGACATAATATTTTTTACATCCAGTTTTCAACAAAAAATTTATAAGGCATGCAAAGGGATGGAAAAGTAGAGCTTATGCATGGGAAAAATAAAAATTGTCCATAAAGAAAAATGAACATGAGAAGGAGGGAGGGGAAGAGAATGGGGTGGGAATTGGAGAAGGGTTAAATGAGAGATGTGTGCATGTATGCTTCTACCAGCTTGTACCTCACAGAGCTGTATGATTACATGCACAATAATATATATATAATGATATACATATATATATATATGAAAAAAGAAAACTGAATGTTGGACTTAATACACAGACTTTAACTTTAAATCAATCTATTTCAGATTAATATGATTTTAATTTGATTTATGTGTAAAACTTTTCATCCAACATATTTTAATTTTGTAAGCCTTCATATTTCTAAAGCTTTTTATATCAGAATTTGGTAAATACTGGCCAGGCGTGGTGGCCCATGCTTGTAATCCAAGTACTTGGGAGGCTGAAACGGGAGGATCCAGGTTCACTGCCAGCCTCAGATGCTTAGTGAGGCACTCCGCAACTTAGTGAGACACTGTTTCAAAATAAAGAATAAAAAATCAGGCTGGCGATGTAGCTCAGAGGTAGAATGCCCCTGGGTTCAATCCCCAGTACCACACACACACACACACACACACACACACACACACACACACACACAGAATTTGGTAAATACTTCTTTATATAATTTCTTATAAAACATAAAGGAAAAGGAAAGTGTCTAAGACAAAAAAATATATATATATTTCTACTGAGTTTCTTAAGATTTATGTTCCCAGTCCTATTTTATTTTGAAACAGGGTCTCACTGTATTACTGAATTCTGGGCTGGAGCCTTCATCAATCCTCCTGTCTCAGCCCCTCAAATAATGGGATTGGAGGCATGTGCCACTAAGCCAAGAATGAAAAGTTTTCAAATGATCTCTTTTAGTGTGCACAAGCCTAACCTACTGACCTTTGAACTTATTGGTCTCTATAATATTTTGGCTTCACCAAGAAACACTGAATATTTCAATAGGAGAATCTGGGAATAAAAGGATACTTAAGATGAAGGATGGCATTGGATTTTATGATATTCTGATGAGAATTAGCAGTCATACAAGTTAAATCAGAGGGTTTTCCAAGTAAGTAAAATAATAGGAAAGTAGGATGTGGAATAACATAACTTTTGATCAAGACTGAAATGTGGAGACTTTGGAAAAAAATTAAAAATACATCCAAATAACTAGAGAAGAATATGGCAGTCATATTTGTTAAGATTTAACATGACAGTTTAAAGCCAATGTGGGTAGCTTAAGTGAATTCATTTTTGACATTTGAAAAATGTGGGAAAAAAGCCATATAAATCAACATAAAATTATTATAAGCCAGTGGCATATACCTGTAATCTCAGTATTTAAGAGGCTGAGACAGGAGGATCACAGGTTCCAAGACAGCCTCAGCAATTTAGTGACACCCTGTTTCAAAACAAAAATAGAGCTGGGGGTGTGGCTCAGAGCTATAACATCCTTGGGTTTAATCTTAGTACCACATGCACACACACAAAAAACAAAATTATAACAATAACTACTTCCATAGTCAACTGATCTGTGATCATATCTGCTCTAGTCTGTGCCACAAGTAACTATATCTTAACTATATCCTTCTTCATGGAATAATACAACAAAGCAATTAAATTGATCAAATATTTTGTGATGTCTGTGCCAGATTTTGGTACTGTGTGGTGGCATGCTGCTAAGACAAAACCTAAAACATGTAAAAGTTGCTTTGAAATTCAGTAATGGCTAGTGGCCAGGAGAGTTTGAGGAGGTTGATAGGAAAAGCCTAGTTTTTCTTGAGAAGGTTCTTAGTAGAAATAATTGAAAAGCTTCAGCACAGCAAAGGAAACCACTAAGAATCTGAAGACAGAGTCTACAGATTGGGAGAAAATCTTTGTCAGCTACTCCACTGATAGAAGGCTAATGTCTAGAATAAATAATTTATAAAATGTAAAATTGAAAAATAACCCAATCAGGAAATGGGCAATTGAACTGAATAGACACTTTTCAAAAGAAGAAATAAAAATGTCCAATTAATACAGGAAAAATGTTGAAGACTATTAGCAATAAGGGAAATGCCAATCAAAAACTACACTGAAATTCTATCTAAATCCACTTAGAATAGCAATCATCAAGAATACAAACAATAATAAATGCTCTCAAGGATGTGGAACTATTAAATACTACTGGTGGAACTGCAAATACATCCACTATGGAGATCAATATGGAGATTCCTCAAAAGAATAGAAATGGAGCTGGGTGTGGTGGCTTACACTTGTAATCCCAGTATTTGGGAGGCTGAGACAGAAGGGTAGCATGTTCATGGCCAGCCTCTGTAACTTACTGTGGCCCTCAGAAACTTAGTGAGACCCTGTTTCAAAATAAAAGAATGAAATAGGACTGGGAGTATAGCTTGAAGATAGAATGCCCCTGGGTTTCAACCCCAGTACCACAGAAAATAAAAAGAATAGAAATTAAATCATCTTATGATCAGGTATACCACTCCTCAGTATATTTCCAAAGGAATTGAAGTCAGAATCCTATAACAATGGATGCATATTCAAGTTTATAGCAGTACAATTCAATATAGAAAAATTATGAAACCAGTGTGCCTGTTCATCAACAAAAGAATGGATAACAAAATTGTAATATATACACGATGGAATTTTAATCACGAAGCAAAAACAAAATTATTTCATTTGCAGGAAGATGGGCAGAACTAGAGAATATCATGCTGAGATTATCCAGTCTCAGAAAGCCAAGAGTTGAATATTCTCTCTCATACATGAAAGCTAGAGAGAAAATACGAAACAAAAGGGGCTTTAGATAATTGAGGAAAATGACCAATAGTGGAAAGCGATAGGGGGAGGGAGATGGGGAGAGGAAAGGAAGAATTGCTGAAACAAACAATTCAAATTATGCTATGCCTATGTATCAAGGTATCACTGCCAATCTCATGATTATGTACAGGGAGTGGTGGGTAGCGGTGGGACTTGGAGAGAAACACACCCAGACTTGTGTGCATCCTTGTTTATATGACTTTGAAACTCACTAAGATATAAAATTGCAATCCACCAGTAAAAAAAATATTTCTGATGAGAACTCAGACTGACCTGTTGAACACGTTATTGGAAACTGGAGAGAAATTTATTCTTGTAAAATGGCAGAGGACTTAGCTATGCTGTGTGCTTGTGTTCTGTCGAGAGTAGACTATGTAAGTGATGACCTTGGATATTTAAACAAAGATGCAAGCAAAGTACCACAGGTGTGGCCTAGTTTTCCCTTTAGCTTTTAGTTAAACATAACAGGAAAGAATAAATTAAAGATGGATTTGCTAAGAAAAAGGAAACTAGTGTTTGATGATTTGGAAGATTTTCAACCTATTCAGACAGCATACTCTGGAAATAGGGCCAAGGCATGTCTGGATAACTGGATGCTAAACAGAGTAACTGTGCCTTATGCTCACAGTGAGCCCTTCCAGTGGAAGCCAGGACTAGAGCTGTGGTGTTCCAAGAAGTCTCCACTTTTGTCTAATGGCCTGAATCCCCATCACTTCACAGCAGGACAAAATGGTTTCTGAGAAACTATAGCAGCAATAGCCTGGCAGGCCTGCTTAGCCTGAAGAGGCAGAAATGTGACAAAATGAAGGAAGAGTGATTTTTAGAGCTTGGAAGGCTTTCACTATCAGCATAGCCTGAAGACACAGACCAAGAGAGCATGGCCCAGAGCAATGGAGGCATGGCAACCAAACCAATAGTCCTGGAGTACAGAGCACGGGGTCAAAAAGGAGTGTTCTCAGTCCTGAAACTGGTACAATTGGACGCACAGTATTTTGGATTTGCTTGCGATCCATGACCCTTTTTCTTCTATCATATTTCTTCTCCCTTTTGAAATAAGAACATCTGTCCTGTGACTGACCCACCACGGTATTTTGGAAGGAGATTACTTCCTGTCTGACTAATGTTTTGCTGCTGGATAGTCGTTTGCATGAAGGTGAAGCATGCTTCAAGTAATTCTCACTGATATTTAATTCTGATTATATTTCAATGAGACTTTGGATATTGGAATGCATTAAAGCATTCAGGAATGATTTGCATAGGGAAGGAGGTAAAAGTTCAAGCGCCAAAGCGTGGAGCCTAATAGGCAGAATTGAGCCCCCCCCATGTATATGTTGGTGTCTTACCCCTAGTAGCTCAGAATTTGACCTTATTTTGAAACAGGTTATTTGCAAATTTGATCATTAGTTAATATAGGATGAAGTCATATGGCTTGGGCTTGACTCCTAATCCATTATGACCAGTTGCCTTAAATTTGGGCACAATCATGCACATAAGGAGAAAATCGTGTGCAGATGATCCCCAAAGATTGTCAGACAATTCCTAGAACGTAGGATAGAGGCACAGAACATACTTTTCCTCACGTTTATCAGAAGAAAGCATTGCTGTTAACTCCTTGATCTTGAATTTCTAGTACCCAGAACCCTCATACAGTAAATTTAGGGAATTTTAATATCCAATGAGGTTGCCCTATTTTATTAAGAACATTCTAGGAAATTCGTAGAGGTAACAATAGAAAAGAAAAGAGACATTCTTAATTCTTTGTGGTAAACCCAACACCCACATGAACAAGCAATTTACAAGTTGGATATTTGTTCATTCAGATTGTCTATGATCACAAGCCTTTTCAAAAAGATGTTTAATCTTAAATTTTCTCTCCTTAGGCTCTAATTTTTCCTTATCTCTTTCAATAGTGTGCGAATTAGTATTCAGATTTTATCAGCAATTCACACTTTAAGTAAGGGAGCACCACTTTACCGATCAGTAAAGCAATTCATATTAACACATTTTCATGTTTTAATTTGCACCAAAAGTCTCCAGTTCTCTCAATTGCAGAATGTATTTTTTTCATACAGTTTGCTCACTTTTCAAAATGCAGATTATTAAGTGTGTGTGATCAAACAAACCATAGAATTTCTAATCCTCATCTCTGAATATAGCACTGTTTGATGTGAGCAGAACATCAGGAAATCTTATGTCATACCAGTTATACTGAGCCATAAAGAATAACTTGTCAGGAATTATAGCATGGTCCTGCAGTTTTGGTCTTGGGTACCATGGAAACTTCCAAGATTTTGGGCTCAGCAGTGTAGCCCATATTATTCCAGTCTTCTGACCTTTGGATCAAAAATTTCACCAACTGTCTCTACTTCAATATTACCCATATTTTAGTTTCAGCCTCTACTTGTCTATCATCTTATAAAGATTAATAAAGCTGCTTGAGAGCCAGGAAGTTAAATATTCCTGGAAAACTATCCCCTGACAATGACCCTCATGCATCTTTCCTCAGTGGGCATTGACCCTTATGTCACAGTTCATGCCATATTTATGCTACATCTATTTTTTAAGAGTTATTTTCCTCTACTTTAGAAGCACTAAAGGGCAAAGACCAAAGACATTTGCTTTACATTGAGTCCTCTAAGATTATTATAGTACCATATATACTATTATACAACCATAAATATATAGGTATATATGATATCCCTAAGATTTCATTTAAGGAAGTCAGGAAAAGTTGAATAGAAAAGAAAAAAAAAACCCTACACTTCATTTATTTTTAACATTTGGTGGAGAAACAGACTAGATAATTGCTCAAAATAAAATCAGTTGAAAATAATTATTTCACTATCAAGATGTTTTTCTCCTTTTCACACATTTGCATTAGCCTAAATCAAATTCGTATTTGTAATGTATGATTTTGGTAAAAGCGAAATAATATGTCTGCTATTTAGATTAATATATTGCAAATTATCTCTGCTACCCATTCATAGATTCTCCCTTCCTCTTGTTAACAACTGAAATTCTTCCTGTCAAGTATATTAATTACTGAATGAATGCTCATTACCATGAATACATGTGTCAGCATCTTGCTCAAGAAATATTAGCTTTATGCTTTCATGTGCTGTTACAAACAAATAGGTAATAGGTTTGCAATTATCTGCAAGGTGATTGTAAGGATACATGGATAGACTGGTTGTGAGAATTTATATGATTGTTTAAGTATGAAAACAGGCTTTGGCTTCTAGTACTATCTCTATTGTAAATACCCAGGTGACTTATTTCAACTGCCACATCTCTCTGTGGCATTTATTCTCTAAGTGTAAAGTTTTAGAAGAGATGATGTTCATAATCTATTACATCGTCATGATGCTGTGGTTAATAATTTGTATCCAGAAGTTTTTGAACACTGAATTAATGAGAAAAATTTAAGGTGATAATAATGGGCTAAAGACGTGGAAATTGGTAATTTATTTGATAACAAGAATGACTTCTTTGTGTTGAAATGAGAGGGATTTGGTTCATAGGAAAACTCTCATAGAATAGAACATGTGAGAGGATTTATTTTTCTTAATAGAAGTCTTATTATAAATGAGAAACCTTTGAATGAGAGTATTTACTTTTCATAATAGAATGAAAGTATATGAATATAAATATATATATGTATATATATATGAATTTTCAGGGACTACTATAATTTTCAAGCCATTGTATGAGAATGAATCACAGTAGCACTTCTATTTATTCATTGGTGGTAATTACTGGTAGTGTTTATTTATTTATTTTGTGTATTTGTTCGTGTTTTCTATGCATTTTTTCATGCAAATTACTTTTATTTTTGATCTCTCTATTTGAGCTATGCATAATTAATTCTCTTAGTTTTACAATTTGAAAAACTAATGCTTACCCAGTTTAAAAACTGAAGTGTCAAACATCCCAAGGCTGGCCATGATTCTTCTAGGGTATGTTATGTGCAACGGAGTGGAAAGGTTCAAAGAGAAGTATGAGTGTGGAAAGGTACATGCTCTCTTAAGAGTCTAGGGGCGCCTAGATCCCCATTTTAAGGTACGTGGTATGGAGGAGAGATTAAAGGTTGCTGTGTGATCATGGGCAGCTTCGTACCTTCTCATGGCCTCCATGGCTCCAACTGCACAAAAAGGAGTTGAACTCCATGGTTCCATACAACTTTATAACTCAATCAGTAATAAAGCTTCAATGTTAAGGCTGTTCTTATGCACATAAAAGTGAGATTTCTCACTTCAGAGAGTGTGATGAATATAGAGAGGATTCACTAAGAACATAATTTATCGATACCAAATGTTATGCCTTCATTGATTCTTCCAGAAAGACATAAAAATGATACATTTTTAGAAACTACATTAGATTTTTTTATCCTCATTATCTGCAGGAAAGTAGGGCTTGTTTAAATCACTAGTGTATTCATGTGTGTTTATCAATCAATAACTTTTAACAAACAGCTATACTCTTCCCTAAGAAGCAGAAAAAGACAAGGGAAATAGAAGGCACAAGAGCACTTTGAAGAATCTCTCATAAAGGCAGCTCATATCTGACCCTGGGATTACCTATCTTCCAGGCTTGGGTTTTCTACAAGTTAGAGTGGATTCTGCAACTTCCATTAAGAAGAAAGCACTTAAAACTTGAACTTAGGTAAGTATTTAAAAAAATTATTAGTTTTTTTTTTTTTTTTTTTGTGTGTGTGTGTGTGTGTGGTAGTGGAGATTGAACTCAGGGACATTCCACCTCTGAGCTACACCTCCACCTCTATTTTACTTTTTTATTTTGAAACAGGGTCTCACTAAGCTGTGGAAGGCCTCACTAAGTCACACAGGCTGGCCTTGAACCCAAGATTCTCCTGTCTCAGCCCCTAAGTACTGGGATTACAAATGTGTGCCATCACTCCTGGCACTATGACAGTCTTAAATGTGCCATGTTGAAGTCATTCTTGGGAAGCTGACAGATTTTAATAAAGGTTGACTTTAAAGCACAGTGTTGATGTTCTCAACTCTGACCATCTAGGTTGTGGGAGACCTGGGCTCTGGCTGAGAGACGGATAGATGTAGATGGAGTATGAGCTAGGGAAAGCTGAGCCAAAAGCAAGGATTTTTCCTCATAGTGAACCTCATGTCATCTTAAGCCACAGTCCATGGCCATGGAGTTCATGATTCAGGATTTGTGAAGATTTCCCAGGAAGAGAAACACTTCAGAGGGTTGTGTATAGACACCTCACACACTCAGTTCTATAGTTTGGATTTTAAATGTTCAAAATTATGTCATTTACAGGGAAATGGATGGACCTAAAGAACATTATGTAAGATGAGCTTAGCCAGTCACGTGAAAGTGAAGAGTCCTATGTTTTCTTTCATATGCAGAAGCTAGGGAGCAATAGGGATACAGGAGAGACTTTCGATAATGGAGGAGAAACTCCAGTAGAGCAAGGGAGGGAGGCTAGACAAGGGTGGGGGTGGGGAGAATTAATGAAAGAATCACTTCTGCTGATGTTGTGTACATATGTGAAATTATCATTTTCAATCTCAATATAATGTATGAGGAAGGAGAGGGAGTGGGGAGGGGCCAGGAGGAAGCTCACCAAGTGCTGTGTGCATGCATGTCCCTTTTCCTCTGAACTTCATTATGATGTGAAACTATACAATGCACAAATATGTGTGTGTGTGTGTGTGTGTGTGTGTGTGTGTGTATGAGTCGTAGTAGTAGTAGTAGTAATCAACTCAGGGCCCTTGTGTTGAGGCTTGGTTCTCAGCCTGGCACTATTGAGAAGGAGTGGGATCTTTAGTAGTAGGGCCTGGTAAAAGGTCTTTAGGTCAGTGGAGGGGTGCCCTTAAAGGCAATCATGGGCCCTGATGACCTTCTTTTCCTCTTGCTTCCTGGATATAAAGTGAGTAGTTTTTCCACACTTTTGTTCTGCCATGTGCTTCTGATGTGATGTACCTCACCACAGTCCCAAAGCAATGGAGTCAACTTATCACAGACTGGAACCTTGGAAACTGTAAATCAAAATAAACATATTCTCTATGTAAGTTAATTGCCTCCAGCGTCTGTTATAGTATTGGAAAGGAGACTAACACACAAGAGATGCCAAGGAGGATCCAGACCCAGAAAGAGGGGCAAATTACTCTTCTTAACAACCACTTTGAATTAGCACGATGAAGTCCTCCACTGTCACATTCCTGCCCACCCAGGATATGAATTATCTCTTTGTCTAGTATATCCTTATTGTACACACTATCCACTCATTTGTCCAATATCCATCTTGATTAACAGTTGATCAACACAGATCAACTGTCATGATAGCACAGCAATTATGTTGAAGTCACAACTCTATATGTATTGGAAAAAACATACTACATATGTAGGATAAGAGGGATGATTGGATTGGGGACTGTGAGCCTTGTTTCAGGAGGAAGCTGGAATAGAAATAAGGCAGGAATGCATGTCCTAGATAAATGATAAGAAGCAGAAATAGGCAGGAGGGAGGGGCCAAGCTGATGAAAGGGTAGAGTTGAAAAATAGGTATGGGGTAGAATAGTCAGAACATCAATACTTTGCTTCTGTTTATGAAGCAAAGGATAGTATTAAGTTTCAAATTTGGATGATCATATTGTTATAGAACACAGGAGGCACCTGAAGTTTACAGGAAAAAGGACTTTGTTTTTGACATGATAGGTTTGAGAAATACACCATAAGGATGCTTTACAGGAACACACAGCCTTTGGTGGACCCTAAACTCAAAGTGGATTTCTGGTGGGTGCTATACACCCAGCAGTCATTTCTTAGTGAGTCAAAATACTGTTTTTTATTGCATGTTACTTCAAACTGAGTATGTGTACATATAATCATTACTGAACTTCTCTACCATTTTCATGTTTGGGAATACAGGTAACTTTTAAAAACCATGCTGCAGGAATCAGAGAACCATCTAGGCCCATAAAGCCAGTACCAGGAAATTCAACACTGAGAGGAACAAACAAGCATCCCCCCATCCAGTTACACTTTAAGGTCACCAGGTAGAACATCACCTCAGAAACTGGCTGGGAGATACTATTTTACAGTGAAAAAATAAAAACAAATAATAGTTTTTTATGGTTTAAATTGTATATTCATCCATCATCAATGTAACAAGTTCTTAAAAATTTAATTCTCATAAAAATGGTTGACATTTAAAGGCACAAAAGTAAATGATATTATTCAAGTTTGCTACAAAATAGGAAAATGCATTATTTTTTAAGTGTCATAATGAACTAAAAATAATGAAGCCAAAGTTAAACTAATGATGGGGAATGGCAGCAATGGGAATTAGGAAAAGTGACAACATGGGGCTGTCATTTAAACTGGCTCCTGAATCCAGAGTTACTGAGCAACCATGGGTAAAGACTCTCACCTCAAGCAAGTGAGTTGTTGCTCCAAACCTATATATCCAGCTAGGAAGGCACATGCTGATGGGAACTAGGAAGGATCTGAAAAGTTAACCACTTATACTGCCACAGTGTTGGGGATGAGGAGCATTCCACAGGACACAGCAGGCAGCCTGTGTCCATGTTCCTGATAGTTCCCCTGCCAGGGGTCAAACATAAGCATTGTGGCTAGGTAGACATTGTGTGTGTATTGAATTTGTTCCTACATGTGAATAATCTCAGGCTCAGAGAACCCACATCTTTGACCAAGCAAAACTGCCTACATTTTGTCCCAGAGGATATGTTACTTTTATCATACTGCACACAGTCAAACATGCTCCCTTCTTCTGAGGGAGACACACAATCAAGGCTGTTTACCAAATCAACAGTGTCCCATAAGGCTATCTAGAGCAAAAGGCTAGTAGCTCTTCTGCTTGTGGTGTACACAGAGTTATGAGAGAAACCAAGGAGGACCATGGCAAAAAATATCCATCACACATTTCACACTTTCTTGGCTTTTGGTGAATTTTTTCCAATAATATGCCATTTCCTCTGGCATGAATTAATCTGACTAGCAGAGATAGGACAAAATTTGGGAAATATGTTTCATATAATAATTTTTAATGGTTCATGCAGCAGGATTTTGAGCATCAGGAGCAGGAGCAGTCCATCCTACAATATTAGTCTTAACTATGTCCCGAGGGTGAATAAATCCTCCAAACTTTGAGAATCTACAGTAGAAATACAGGTGGCTTTGACTTTCAGTCCTGAGAGGATCTTTTCTCATGATCTAGGGACAAGATGCCTTGCTGAATGCATAGATTTTTTTCCTTGGGCTCCAAAGTGGTATTCCAGTGTGAATCTATGGTCTTCAGAATCTGGGTAGCGAGGAGCTGGAGCTGACCTGAAAGCTTCACAGGTCCCACATGGTATCATTAGTCATTTCAGCTAGGTGATCACGTGACTGTCATTGTGAAGAAAGTGTCCAGAGGCTGTGCACTAGTTACCAGTCAGCTCTGTTTTTGGAAGGCCATCTCAACCTCTTTTACTAGGATCACCCCGCGTTGTCGAGATCTCTGTAGTTATCTGAGGGCTACAGGATCTACTTGTGACATTTATTTAAATACTTAAGTATATCTCTTATAAACACAACTGTGGCACAATTCATTGTTTTTGGAAAGGAGGCAAGTTAAAGGCTGTCTCTCACCTGCAGAATAAAGTCATTTGGGGCATGTAAGACTCCCAGAAAAAGATATTTGGGGGAGTGTTATCTCTGTAAGTGAGACTAATGTTATATTTGGTGGGCACAACTTGTGGTCACTTTTAATAGTCAAGGCTAGTCCTTGTCTTTGAAGAGATAGGTAGAAGGCATTTGGTCAATCCTGTGTACAGGTCTTCAGACAGGTAACATTAATGGACCATAAATGCACTGCTATATGCATAGATTTCTTCCAGGACTCCAAAGAAGTAGTCAGGGTGATTCTATGGTCCTCAGACTCTGGGCATGTAATTACTACAAATAGACCACAATAAGCCCTCAGAAAAACTTACTGTTGAAAAACTGTGAAGAAACAAAAATTGAATCCCAACCTGCTTAGGGAGAAGGTGTCTTTAGAGTATGAGCTCTCTTTCTCCTTTCACTGGTCACTGAATATAATTTCTTGCCTGCTTCTAGAACTGTTTGGTTGTTTGCTAACACAGGAAAAGAAACTGCAGATTTGGTAACATTAAAGTGCACATGAAGACTGTTCAACCAGTTAACATTTGTTTTCCAAAAAGATAATTCCTTTAGGTTTTTATATCTGTAATAAATGAATGTGTTCTCACTTGGATCAGATTTTCCATGCTATAGGTCTCACTGAAAGTTCACTTGCTGAACAAACTTACACACCTGCCCATTGACCCTATATGTAAAAGTGACGCAGAGCAGAGGACCTGGGAACAGGAGGAATTAAAAAAGGCCATCTGTATCACCTTCTGTGAGGTGATAGGACATGAGCACCAGATTAGGGCCCACCAGCCCACAAGATAACAACTCAAATTAAGGACTGAAATTGGGCAAAATACATCAGTTCCCAAAAACCATTCTGACCAATCATGAAAAAGCAGACAGGGAACCTCAGTAAGGTTTAAAAACCCACCTCCCACAAAGTTTGGAGGTTACTGTCTTTCAAGGACTCCCCTCCCCCATGTTTGTAGGAGAGCTGTTTTTGTCTTCTATCTTTTCCTGACTCAAAATAAACTTTCATAGTTCTATACCCTTTGCTAGTCCTTGGACTTATTCCATTCAAATCCACTGGACAAGAAAGCTATAAGAGAAGAGAGCCATGTTTCAGTCATGGTGCATTGGCTAAAAAAGATTGAAGTGTAAAGAGAAAAAAAAAATAACAACTTTTTCTTCTGGGGCTTCTGCCACACTTCCTTACAGGCTCAGATCAGGCAGTTTAATCTCATGTGAACCTTGTTTGTGCTGTGCCTCTTAAAATAAGAGCCAGCAAGCCTTAGCAACTGGAGTACCTACGTGTGTAGAAGGAGAAACAGCAAGTAAAAGGAGGAAGAAGCCACCACTGTCTCTGCTGCCACTGCAGCAGCAACTGTGGTGTTGAGGTATTTCTGGTTAAAAACTCATGAGTAGAGTATGGATTACATGATTCTGCGGCAGTGGGGGCACCAAACCACCCATATATAGAGGGGAAAGCCATTAACCACCTGCTAATGCATTGAGGTCACAGTGCCAAGAGGAGAAATTGGCATAAAAGGTCATGATTCACCTTAATTCCTTGTGTGCAGTACTGAGAGCTGAGGGAAGCATATGCACACAGGAATTCTATCAGATGGTCCACAATCCCATGAGAAAAACAAGGGGTTTCTCCATGGCAGGCATGCAGATGTAGCCGAATGACGGGGTCAGATTGTGTGTGGGTCACTATCGATCTCTGGGCAGGAGCCCCAGCTCTGGTCCCAGCAGCAGCCAAAAGCCATTTCTGACAGATAATTTTCATAAGAATGGACTTCTGCAACAGCATGAACAGCTACTTGGTTTACCTGGACTCTAAAAACTTAGGATAGCTACCACTGACCAGTTTCTGGATATGGGGGGGGTGGTGGTATTTTAGGTCCCTACCCTATATGATGTGGTGGGAAAGAGAACAAAGGAAAGCGTACCATACCAAAATTAATATGCATGAGAAGGGAGGTGTCTGCTTTAAAGCTACCCCCTGGGCCCACCTACATGCTGATTCTGGGAGGGGAGAAATACCCTTTTCATGATGTAGCTGATAACTTCTCAACATATAGGCCTCTGTTGCTGCTTGCCAAACTCTTAAAGAACTTCTGCCCTGGGTAGATATATGCTTATGTTTAAATGTTTCTTATAAAGGCCTGTAAGATCATCCTATTTTTGAATGTGCTTTGTTCTATTACACTCTGAAAGCCAATTCTAGGTTTATAGAGCTAACTCCTCTCTGGCAAGAAGAAAAAAAAAAAAAAAAACAAGTCTTCATAAGCAAGCATCTATACAAATTTATAGGAGAATAGAGTTTTCTATTACAGGAAATATCACTACTTCATTTTTTTGACCCCATGGATTTTTACAAATTCACCTGGGTTTGCAGGTATAAATTTTCTGTTCTGATTTACTTTTGTTTTGTCTAACTAGAGGCTTTCTGGGTCTCTATCTTTTTCTTTTTTCTCTCCTGCTGTCTTCACTCAGTAGCTATTCAAGAGTTAATTTTCTGCTTGGTATCCTAAAAAAGAGGATGAACAGCGGTGGTGATTGGTGTGTTCTCTTGCCATGGGAGACAAAGCGGCCATGTGAATCAGTTTGATTCAGTGTCACCCATGACTGGCAGACTGCCCAAGAATGGCCAACTGTACAGGTTTTTTCATGTTTATGTCATACAATAAAATCCATGACAGGATATGTTTGGGTTCCTGGAAGTTCTAGATATGGCTTCACTCTGAGCAATAAATATTTGTAACTCTCTTGTCCTCTACCTGTTTATGTTGTTTGTTGTTTTATCTATGTAATATGTCTATATTGTCGACATTGTACAAAAATTGGCATATTAATAAATGAGCACTCATAAAATTAAAAAAATAAAATAATCCTTAGTTCACATGAGTTAAATAAATCTAACAATGAGTAAATTTAATATTTTTTCATGAGATTAAAGTAAAAATGTCCTCAAAAAAATGTTCTCATGCTTTTTTCTAGGTAAATAGTCAATCAAGATTATGTTTACCTCTGTAGGATGACTTAAAATATAATGTTCTTTGCTTTTAAAGTTTTTTTTTCTCTGGCAGAAAAAATATTTTAAGATGCTAATGACACTTTTCTGAAAATTTTCTCTGAAGATCAAGATATTTACCCCAAATTACAATTTATATTTACCCAAATTAAGTTGAGTAAATACAAAGTGTAATTATGCTTTAAAATGCTCTTGGCTTCTTAAAATCTAAGATAACAGTTGGGTCTATTGAATGAGCTTGTAAATTGTTAGTATATAGGAAAACAATATCATAGGATGGCTTCATTTTGGGGTGTTTACTAAAAGAGAATAAAAATTTATGGAAATTAGGGTTTACGTCAATGTGTAATTTCGTATACATTGCTTTAATGGAAATGACTATTTATTATTTTATCTGAGCACCTTAAAATTTGGAAATAATGATCAGACCAATTAAACACTCCTTAGCAATCTTTTTTTTTTATTTATTTTTATTTTTTTTTGCGGTACTGGAGATTGAACTCAGGGGCATTCTACCTCCGAGCTACACCCCCAGCCCTATTTTTTATTCTTTATTTTGAAACCGAGTCTCACTAAGTTGCAGAGTGCCTCACTAGGTAGCTGAGGCTGGCCGCGAACCCGGATCCTCTGGTCTTAGCCTCCCGAAGGCTGGGATTACAAGCGTGCACCACCACGCCCGGCTTCCTTAGCAATCTTTAGCTGATAGAGCTTCATGGAGATTTTCAAACCTTGTAGAAAAAGAGGCCAAATCTTATTGGTCCAGATGCTGGAAATATAATGAGGCAAGAGCTGGGCTATATATCCCAAGTTTCATTTCCCTTACTGGTCATCGTCCTGAAAAAATAAACACAGATATACTAAAGACACCTCCTTTTGAAAACAAAGGGAAGTCATAGGCAGGCAGCAATGCATGCTGCAGCTACCAACAGTACATATATGACTGGTGGTTAGAAGCAGGTGCGGGCTCTAAGTCTCACTAGCCATGAACATGGATGCATGCACAAGTGTCAGGTGCTTGAAAATAAGTACTGGTTTTATGTTTCCCTGGCAACAACCATGGGCTCATGTGCAGGTATCTGCAGTTGCAAATAGATGTTAGCTCTATGTTTCACTGGCAAGCATTGATAAATCCAGTAGACGTGTCTCGCCCATTGCCATGCATGGATGGGAATCAGGTTTAGAACTCAAACAGCACACTTCAGGGCAATCATAGTGAGAGAACTAGAAGAACACTTTTTATTTCTTCTGTCTTCCCAATGGGAAATTCCTCATCTGCCAAGGCCATTAGCACCCTCCTAGATTGTATCTTACAGATCTTACAATGGATTGTATCCATTGGCCTTTAGACACAAAAGAAAAATGCCTACTCTTTTTCTGTACCTGAGTTTGGTAGTATAGATTTAAAAATAGAGAGTCTTGTCACCATAGGGAAATGCAAAGAACAATACTATCTTGAAGCTAGATCTGTTTTTCAGGAGGAAAATAAAGGTTCTAATATTTGTGTGAAGGAAATATCCAAAGCTATGCCAGCAAGGTAAATCAAATGTGTCCAGAAGGGCCACACTGACAGATGTATTTGCCATTCCACCAGAGTCCAAAAATACAAGTTTAAACTCAATAAAGAAGTGAAGATATTTATAAGCATGATGGAATAGTATAATGAAGAAAGTTAAAAGAAAGAGGGAAATACTTTTGGGCAGAAAAGGATTTTGTATGGTAAGATCTTTTTTTCAAAATATCTGAGTTATTCCATAGGGGGAAAGAAAGAAGAAAACAAAAATGAGAATGTTAAGCAAGTCACAGAGGGTTTGAGGAAATTACAAATAATTTGTAAAACTTATAAAATAAATTTTGTATATGAAAAATCTGGTTAGAATTAAAAGGACTTATTTAAAAGGTTTTCTAAAAATTACGTTGGATGCATTGATTCTATGTTTCAAGCAATTTGGTTTTCTTGAGATATTAATTTGCTTTTGGTAAAATTTTACAAAATCAAGCCTACAGAGCAAATTTTATATTTTATTAAGATAATTCTCTGTTTTTCATTCTGTCTATTGACAATAATTTTTAAGTATCTATGTTCACAAAATGTATAAGACTTCTAAAATTTAAAACTTAAAATAACACTTCACTGAGCTAATGGCATCTAAACAAAACTGGGAATAGTAAAAGCACTTCCAGGTTTATATTGATATATTCCTAATTGCAGTGTGACCATCTTATTTATGCAAAGATATAAATGGGATTTGTTTTGTTCCTGATAATTCTGCTTTGTGTTTTTCCTTATAAAACTATGTAATTGTTGTTCGTTATTGTTTAACAGAAATACAACACCCAAACAATGTTTTGCGATAATAGCCATCACTTATAAGACAGCTTAAAATCACTTGGAAAACTGACCTTCTGGATGTTTCAACAACTAAGACTTAGAGCACAATCTGGAAATAAAGAGGCTAAAAAGAAGAGCCAATGCTTTGGCTCTCACCTTCAAAGGTTAAGTAGGACCCAAGAAATTAATAGAACCATATTAAAGGATCCTGTAATTATGGTAAGTCATGTGACCCCTGAACAGAGGGATCATGAAGGTTCCAGAGGCTTGGAGACACCAGCATAGATTATGCAAAAAGGAAGGTCAATGGAGAGGACAATGTTCTCTATGCTTCAAGGGAAGCCAAATGTTTAACAAGACCATAACCTGTCCTGGAAGATGACACATCTGGTAGAGGCAAAGCCTCACCAAGTCCCTAAGAATAATTCTGAGAAGACTTGACTGGCTTTAACAGCAAAACATGTTTTAAAAAAACTTATGAAGCTGGGCATGGTGGCACATGCTTGTAATCCCAGCATTTGGGAGGCTGAGACCGGAGGATCCGGGTTCTTGGCCAGCCTCAGCTACCTAGTGAGGCACTCCGCAATTTAGTGAGACCCTGTTTCAAAATAAAGAATAAAAAATAGGGCTGGGGGTGTAGCTCGAAGGTAGAATGCCCTTGAGTTCAATCTCCAGTACTGCAAAAACAAACAAACAAAAAAAAACTATGTTTTCCTAATATAGGCTACCTACTAGGTGTTGAATATCCAGCAGAACCATATAACCAGAGGCAAATATGCTTGCTATTTCAGGGGTAACAAAAAAGGATCTATACCAAAGCCATTTATATAGTGCTTCTATCTCTAAGCTCTCTCTCTAACACCCCCCTGCCACCACACACACACACACACACACACACACACACACACACACGACACCAATGACCAAAACCTCCCTCTAGTTAAGTCCTTATAAGATGTTGTACAGTTAAACCTGTCACTCTTGAGGTTTTACAGGTCCAGAACTATCAGACACTACAAATGTAGAGACTTCTATTTTTTTTTTTTTTTTTTTGCGGTACTGGGGATTGAACTCAGGGGCATTCTACCTCCGAGCTACACCCCCAGCCCTATTTTTTATTCTTTATTTGGAAACCGGGTCTCACTAAGTTGCGGAGTGCCTCACTAGATAGCTGAGGCTGGCCGCGAACCCGGATCCTCCGGTCTCAGCCTCCCGAATGCTGGGATTACAAGCGTGCGCCACCACGCCCGGCAGAGACTTCTATTTTTTTAAATAGAAAGTCCCACAAAGAATAGAATAGAAAGCCCACAAAGACCTTTTACAATGTTATATATAATGACTGATGATCTATTACAAATGATTGACAATCTGGCCTCCAATTAAAAATTCTAACAGGTGGATGGACCAAGATAAAGGTTGTGAGTAAACTATTATGGCAAGATATCTGGGCTATTGTACAATACACTAACATGTCTGTTTTTCATATAGATGTCCAATGATCTACCACGAATGGTTTTGAACCAAGATAACCAGGCTCCTTCAGGCCTCCAGCTACAGATAATAATGAAAACAAAACTTCCTATGAAGGATTCCTTCTTCCATGTCCTCTAGATCATCCACCTCCTGGGACTCTAACCATAATATTCCGAGAGTGCCCCCTACCACTTCAAAGCAGTTAGCCAGGTCATCACCCAATTCCCTAATAGTAGTTAGGTGTATTCATCGGGGTGGGTACATGAGTCAAGAGAGAGGACCTGGGAGCAGGAGGGATTAAAAAAGGTCATATATACACCTTTTGTGAGGTGGGGAGAAGTGAGAGACTGGTGGGCGCCAGAAGATCAGGGTCCACCAGCCTACAAATAGCAAATCAAACTAAAGATTGAAATTGGAAGAAGGACATTGGTTTCCAAAACCAAATTCTGACCAATCATAAAAGAGCAGATAAGGAACTTCAGTAAGGCTTAAAAGTCCACCTTTAAGAGTTTGGGTGGCTATTTTCTTTTGGGACTCCTCACCATGTGTGGGGGGGAGCTGTTTTTGTCTTCTATCTTTCCCTGACTTAAAATAAACTTTCATATTTCTATACCCTTCGCTAGTCCTTGAACTTCATTTGTCCAAACCTACTACACAAGAATCCTATAATAAAAAGAGCATATATAGAATATCTGAGTCTCATATACTCAACTATTTTATTATTAGGCCAGGGAATGTCCTATGCCCTACAAAATAGATCTTTTCTGCATTTATAGAATTCACATGCTGAGTTAACCCTACTATTTTTCCACTAGGACAGAAAAAAAAAAAAAAAACAATACTTCTGATGAAGGGAAAATAGGCAAAGGCAGGAGATATAAGCAAAAGCTGAATCTGACATTTATAACTGAAGATCTTACTGTAATGTGAGAACCGACTGTCTCACACATTTTCTCATTTTATGTTCACAAAAATGCAATCTATGTAAGCTTTCATATTATCTTTACAAGTAACAAAATGGTGACTCAGGGAAGTTCATTAACATTTTCAAACCACATAGCTAGAAGTAGTTGGGCTGCAGGTGAAAACAAAGGCAATCTCTATCCAAAGCCCATGCACCATTTATATTTTTTTAAAAAAATTAGGTATAGATCTCAGATCCTTGGGGATGGAGGGCTAACACCACTCAATTCTTTATCTTGGAGTTGCACATTAATACATCAATCACTTGTGAGCAAAATGAGTGGCCAGTGCAAGTGCATTTCAGGTTCCTGCTTAGCATTTTAGTGTTCCTAGGATGCAGGGATGTGGTTAGCCTTGCGTTTACCTGCAGCCTCCACATCCTGTTCTATGGGGCCCTCTGTGGCCCTCAGGTGTATCAAGAGGCTTTGAAGCATTAGGCCTACACCTTCACTGTTTCTTCCCAGAACCACGCCACACATCCTAGTCCTTTGGCTCAACAACCATGTTGTCTATCAGCATTTCTGTGTAACAAGAAGCCCTCCTGGGGCCGGGCGTGGTGGCGCACGCTTGTAATCCCAGCATTAGGAAGGCTGAGACCGGAGGATCCGGGTTCGCGGCCAGCCTCAGCTACCTAGTGAGGCACTCCGCAACTTAGTGAGACTCGGTTTCAAAATAAAGAATAAAAAATAGGGCTGGGGGCGTAACTCGGAGGTAGAATGCCCCTGAGTTCAATCCCCAGTACCGCAAAAAAAAAAAAAAAAAAAAAAAAAGAAGCCCTCCTGGGAACATCAACTGCTTATTTGGGGAAAGCCAAATTGAATTCTACCCCATTTACCCTAAGTTGTTTCCTTCTACATTTACTCCACCCAAGTGCCTACATAAGGAAGAGTCTCTGGAGCCAGAGGGCTCCTATCCTGCCCCTTACCTGTGCCTAGATCAGAGGAAGCCAGTCTTCCTTTCTCAGGTTCCCCTTCCCTCCTCCCTCCATCCACTTTTCCCACAGCCCCATCAGCGGCTTTGACTCAAAGGCTAGGGATTCCCTTTGAAGCTTTTGTTATAGAGATATAAACAAAGAACTATAAAAACACAGAGGGATCAATTAATTCTGCTGCGGGGGATCAAGGAGGACATCAAACAGAAAGAGACTTTAGAGTTTGGCCTTGAAGCATGATTAGTATTAAAAGAAAAATCACCAAGAATTGAAGCCAAAAGGAAATCTAATCTTTTGTTGTCTCAACTGACTGTCCTGCATGAAAATAGGAATATGTGATCCTTTCTAAGTGGCTCAAGGTTTTCTAAACCATTAAGTCTTTGCTGCAGTGGAGTGCCAGCAGTGATGGGGGCAGTGGTGATACAGGTGAAGCAGCCTCGCTCCTAAATGCTTTTGATGGTCCTTCCAGGTAAACTGCTGGTATCCTGAGAGCAGCTGAGCTAGGTAGAATGAGGAAAAGTTCCAGTAGACTTCTTCACTGGGTCAAATGTGGGCTCAGCCAGGCCTACAGGGGCAGGAGCAGCACAGGCTTCTAAACAAGGCTGTCTATCTTCATTTTCAACTTTATTTCCTTTCTTTTAACTTCAACCTTGAAGCCCCAAACCATAGGCTAAAATATAGACTCTTAACAGTGCATTCACATCAAGGTAAGAGTGTTACTGTTAGCCTGACCAGAAAACAAAAGTTAGGCTGTGTACTACAGAGAAAATTCCCTGGTTCTATCATATAGTAGGATAATGGAAATGAAATCACTTCAAGTGTCTGAGCTCCCATTTTCTCATGTTGAAAATGAGTTAAATACATCTATTTCAATGTGCTGCTCCAGATGTAGAAATTATGGTTTGTTGTATAGGAGCAATAATAGAATTAAGACATCATGAATATGAACCTGATATTTAAGTTAGCTCAGATCCCTAACCTAAGAGCCGTTTAACCTTAAGATTAGTCATCAACTTCCTACTTTATTTTTCTGATATACAAAATGTAAATGAAGATTTTTAGGTGTTACAATTTGGTGTGAATTTTAAACTAAAATCAGGTAACGAAGTGAGCTAGACAAATGTAGAGAAATACAGTTTATTCCATAAATATTATCATGCTAAGTAGTTTTTTTACCCTCTAGCCACTTGGTTACCCGAAAGAACCATTCACCAATCCAATATCTCCTGAAACAGAGCCGAACAGTGCTGGAGGACTGAACACTTCCCTAGATTACAGACATGTATGTTTTGCTGTTTCAAAATTGGAAAGACAGAGAAAATTAAATGGTGCATTTAAAAGAGACGTGTTTTTAAAATTGTTCTGCTCAATAAGGCTTGACTGAAAACGCTTTGAAGTTTGACTTCATTTGTGTTATCTTGATTCTAAGGGTGAAAATAGAGATATGATATTTACTTGGACAACAACCTCTGTACCCTTTTTCATAATAATCATAGGTCTCAAAAATCATTTCAAATATAAACTTGAGTACCATTTTTCAAAGCAAATCTTGTAAGGAATCCCTGTATATGAAGGAGGAGTGGAGGATAAGGTTTTGGTTGAAGAACTTGCTCACACCACACACTCACACAGTTGTAGGTAGGACCCCCTTTTCCCAGGATGTCATACAGACACCATACTGCATCCCTAGGATTTTTCAGGGCTCAAAAACTGAGGGTGTCTTCTCTTATAGGGTTCTTGTCCAGTGGATTTTGACAAATGAAGTCCAAGGACTAATGAAGGATATAGACATATGGAAGATTATTTTAAGTCAAGGAAAGATAGAAGACAAAAACTCCTCCCCACATGTGTGGGGAGGGTCCCCAAAAGACAGTAACCACTGAAGGTCATGGGAGTTGGGTTTTTAAACCTTACTGAGGTTCCCTATCTGTTCTTTTATGAATGGTCAGAATTTGGTTTGGGGGAACCAATGTCTTTTGACCAATCTGAAATCCTTAATTTGAATTGTTATCTTGTGGGCTGGTGGGCCCTGATCTCCTGGTACCCACCAGTCTCTCACCTCCCTGCACACCTCCCCCCATCTCACAGATGGTGCTACAGATGGCCTTTTCTAATCTCTCTTTTTTCCTAGTTCCTCTGACCTTCCTCAGCACTAGGTATAGAAGACTGAGAAAGATCATGTATCTAGCTTGATAAACTCACTATTAAAAAACACTCATATGAAGCCGGGCGTGGTGGCGCACGCTTGTAATCCCAGCATTTGGAAGGCTGAGACCGGAGGATCCGGGTTCGCCGCCAGCCTCAGCGATTTAGTGAGGCACTCTGCAACTTAGTGAGACTCGGTTTCAAAATAAAGAATAAAAAATAGGGCTGGGGGTGTAGCTCGGAGGTAGAATGCCCCTGAGTTCAATCCCCAGTACCACAAAAAAACACTCATATGCCTCTATCTCTTTGAAACTTTCATGTACCTTGGCAGAATAAGCTCCATTTTTTTTTTAAATTTTGGTACCATTTTTTAAAAATTTTGGTGTTTGACTTACAAACAGTTCTCATTTTATCACAATGGTTGGGAGCACAGACTCTGGAGACAGGCAGCCTGGATTCCATCCCTGCTGCAGGGATAGGAACATGGTACATGCTTGTGGAAAACATTTTTTATCTCTCTTTGCTTCAGTTACTTCTGTAAAGTTGAGATAATAATAGCTCTTAAAATTTTACATAGAATAAAATACATGTAACATAAAAATATATGGAGAGGGAATGGAATTCTGGGCAATAATGCTTTTCTATGGAATGATCATCTTTGTAAGTTGCTGGGATGATAACATGAATTAATATAATAAAAAGTGCTTCAGTAGGCTGGAATGTAGAGAACATTGGCTCTTATTGTCAGCTTTTGCTATGCTTGAGAGTCTGTGCTATGTGATTTGCATGCATCATTTTTATTTCTTGGAATAATGCATATACATATTGATGTTTATATGTAGATTAAGATTAGAAAGTTAATAGTTGGAAAAGTTAAGTGTTGCCTAAGGTTGTGTGGCCAAAGCTGACTCCCCTAAGAATCTAACCATCTGTCTGCTTTCTAGGCTGTGGCCTTCTTGTGTGGCTCCCCCAAGCCTCGCCTAGGCCTCGTGAGCCACGTCACACATGCCTTTGTGGGCCCTCCTGTGGCCCAGACCCCACATGGCACTGTGTTTGGGCTCCTAGCCTGCTCAGGGGCTCGCTGGGTGCATTTCCTTAATAGATGGTTCTACAGTTATGACAAGACGAACGTAGTGTTCTTTCATTAGCTAGAAAAATCTTTTGTGTTTCTTTCCTTTCAGTCTCTGCCCTCCTCTTTCCAGAGGCATTCAGAGTTACAGTTCTATCATCATAAATGAGTTTTCTGTTGAATTTCATCTGACAGGAATCCAAGCCTGTGAAGTCTTTGGTCCCTGCCTCCTTTCCCTCCTCACACTATTTGTGATGTGCTTCTGCGCTGTCATGCAGATCAGCAGTGTACTCTTGTCTTTATTTCCCCCATCGTTTAATAGACTATAACTGTTGATTCTCCCTCCTCTAGGACATGTGATCTTCCCCAGTTGGGGCTATTGCAGAGAAATATTCCTGCTATAAATACTCCTGTAAAAAATTACCTGTGAATCCAATGCTTCCATTTCATATGGATACATAACTAGGAGTAGAGCTGTTTGGTCATTGGGTAGGTTAATATCTAACTTTATAAGAAATTATTGTCACATAAATCACCTTTCTTAGCTTCCTCCCTTCCCCATGACACTTTCCTTCTCTCAGGAAGATATCTGTCCCATCCATACCACTTGCCCTGAGCTGCCTGCCTTAGTGTCTGTTCTGTGCTTTTAGTGATATTTTAAAAGACCATTTATGATATTTCCCCGAAATATTGTATTCTTTACATTTTAAAATTTAATTATATCTGGCTTTTAGTTCTTTATCTCTCTATTTGAACTTCGTGTGTCCTTCCAAGTTGATTTTTAATATATTTTGTCCATTCTGTAATTGCTTTAAAATGCATAAGATACTTCTATTTTCATCTCTTCTAGCTCTTAGCTATTCTCTCTCTGTCCTTTATCCATTACTGGTGATTTCCATCAGAGTTTCTGACCTTGTCTATTGGCCTACTAATTTTATTTTAGCTAAAATGTTTTGCTGTGGGGCCCATACTCTGAACAATTTGTTTCAATATTTATATTTATCCAACTGTGTAGTCCTAATTGGTTCCTCTATCTAATTGCTTGTTTATTCCTCAAGAAGATTATGTAGAGCCAATGTGAAGTTTCATTTTATGTTGCATTAATTCATTTTCTCCCAATAAATTGCCTTTTACTTATTGTCCTTTCAATCCTAAGATATCAACATTTTCTCCTGTTCTTTTATTATTTTTATATTTTTACTGGTGTATTGTAACTATACATCTTGGTGAGATTCAAAGTCAAACAAACAGACATGCCACAGGTCTTTGTGAGTTTCCCTTTGGGTCTCACCTGAGACATACCATTCCTCATACACAGTAGCGAGGTTGGTAGTGATACATTCACACATGGTGTAGCATAATTTGAATTGTTTCTTTCATCATTTCTTCCTCTTTCCTTCATTTGTTAAGTTCTCACTCTGCCATTTATTAGTTGTGTTTCCAGGACAATTTGTTTGGTATCAGTAAGCCTGCATTAGTGCTGCTCTAGCACAGAGGTGATCATAGAATCTACTCTACAAAGCTTCTTTGGGTAGTAAGTGACAATGCATGTGCAATCGATGCAATCTACCTGATCAAACTAAGTCTTGAAAAATGTAGCTCCTTTGTTTTCTGCGGCTCTCATTCTTGACTCTAAGTTATTTGGACAGCCTTTGAAGGAGATGATTTTCCTAGATAATGTTGGGTTAGTCACAGACATTATTTTAAGCTTATTATGTTCAATCCTATTTTTTATGTAGTCATAGTGACCTAGAAATGATGAGTTCACAATTGAAGCAGAAAGGCAGGATTTGCTGAGTGTTTTGGAGGAATTTAAACAGGTATTATAATTGATAAAAGCTGGGTGTGATGGTTCACACCTGTGATCCCAGCTACTTAGGAGGATGAGATAGAAAGATCACTTGAGCCCAGGAGTTCAAGACCACCCTGACCAACATAGTGAAAGCCTGTCTGTAAGTAAATAAAAAATAAAAAGAGAATTGGTAAACATTGTGTTTAGCATAAGAAATAAGTGAAAGAATTAGGAATTAATTTTGCATATATTCCACAGTAAGGCAATGCTACTATGAGAACGGCGTATGGTTAGAATAGCATAGGATACACTTAGGCAGTTTAGCAGATATTGGAAAAAAGAGGTTTGATTTGCTGAACCAGGAACTATCCCCTTAGACAAAGTCACTGTCATACCCACCAGCCATTTATTAAGAAATAACTGCAGCATGTTCCCCAGACTGACTTCCTAGGAAAGCACATCAGCCACATCAGCCACATCAGCTGCTGCATGAAGAACAGGTTGTAAAGGGAAAGTACTGCAGGCAACACCTTAGGGACTGACTCTTTAATATTATCACATTATATTTCTCATGTGACTACAATTTAAATATTAGAAACACTTTAAGCTTCTTTGGCTCAACTACTTACCAAATGGAGTTGGTAGCCAATATATTTAGTAAAAATTAGATTATGCTAATAGGATGGGACACCTGTGTCCCAAGAGGACATCTGAAAAGCAGAGATCCCCAGGCTAGTTCTGGACAATGGCAGACGGGGGCATTCAGAAGGACGTTGAGAGCATTTCAAACCTTCAGTCAAAGAAAATTGAACAAAGTGGCCACTCTCAAAGGCCTGGGCAGTGTTGGAGATAAAATGAACAGGGAGCCATTATTACTTAGGGACTGAGGAGCGGAAGGAGTTGCAATGCTGGAACGTGGTGCAGACTGTAGCCATAGTCTAGAGCTACTGCTGCTGACAAACCACATCTGCCTGGAGGATATGCAACCCACCCTTCTCTTCCCACCACTGACACTGAGCAAGGCCTCCTGTTGAACTCACCTAGAAGTCCGAGATGGAGGAAGCCCGCACGTAGCTCTGGACAGAGTGTAGCTTCCGTCCTCCTAATACACCATCTTCTACATCCTACCACCCAACCTTGGGTATTGCCTGGTCTCTAACATTCTCTGCTGAGAAGGTTTATGTCAGCTAGAGTTGATTGCTTTAATTCACATACGAACCAAGAAGTTTACAGTGAATCGCTGACAAGCAACCTTTTAAATTATTGTATGTATTTTTTTCAGTAGGCCTATATTGATCTTTATATAAATTTCATTCAATAACACAAAACTTCTGTCATCTTTCCATATATCCTGGAGTTGGGATGAAATCCTAACCAAATACAAGCTGATCATGGTGAGAGAACAGCTCAACAGTATCCTCAATGAATGCTATATGAGCCAGATATATTTGATCAATATTATGAGTGCAATTTTTTTAAAAAAAGAATGCAAATGTTATGACAATTATCCTGCATAGATGGCATACTCTCAACTATGCCTCATAACAAGTTATACTTAATAGAAAAATGGTCAGTTAACTATTGCATGCCATCATTTCAGATTGTGGATGGAACTTTATTTAAAACAAAAAATATCAGAATAAGGAAAAAGTATAGATTTGCTACTCTCCAGGTCTTGGGTTCATATACAATTTTAAAATGTTCACAGTACAGAGACGTACCCCTGAGCAAACTCAAAGATACCAATTTACATTTACCTAACCTAAGAGTGCATATCCTCTGCAGTGTCGATCACTGCCTTGGCTACCATTGACATAGGGCTTGTACCATGTGCCAGACTCTGGCTTGCCCAGTGCAGTGTTTTCCTGCATAGTATTTCTTGTTTGATTTTTATTGTGCATTCAGATGATTCCTCCCTGAGTGTTGTTCAATGAAATATTTATAACATTGCAGACCATTAAACAAACAAGCGATTCCATTCCAGGTTTATTTGTCTGCCCTCTGCAAACCTTTTAGTTCTGCAAAGTTCTTTCCTTGGAAGACCTCATGTGACCCAGAGGATGAGGTTCTTGTGACAAAGCCCTTTCTTTGTTCTTCATTCTCTATTTACACCATGCAATATCTTACTTAAAAACTAAGCAGAAGAACTGAAAGTAGCATTATAAACATGTGAGCTGAATACATACCAATGTTTGCTATATTTAATTTACAAGAGTCTTAAGGAAAAAAAATAGATAAATTTTAAGTTTCATTTGAATTCAATCTTCATTTTCTCATTCCACTGAGGAAATCACAAAGTCAAAATTGTTTGTAAATACATATTTATGCTCTTATAGATACTATATCTTATTAAAAGTATGCTTTTAAAATAGTATCCATAGTAGCATATTTTCCACACCCTTCTGAGTGTTTTAAGAATTTAAATTATGTATTTAAGCTCTTTACATGTCGATGTATATATTGATCTAATTAATTCAATTCAGTTACTGTTTATGTTTCCCTAATATGAAAGTGGAGGAAAAATTCCTAGAGATTTTAGCTTGTGCATGTAGATAAATAATGAGGTCCGTCATGCTGCAGGGAAGATATGGGACCAAGAAAGGAGTTTGTGGGTGGAGATCAGGAGTTTATTTGCATATGTTTTATATCCTCATAAGATACACACATAAAGTCTGGAGCAGGCAGCTGGACATGGAAGTGGAGCCAAGGGGGAATACAGGATTGCAACTACACAGGAGAGAGGAATTAGCATTGAAATGGAATTTAAAGTGAGGTTCAGAGAGTAATTATGCACATGGAACAAAAGATGTCCAGACATCAGAGACTGGGGGGAATCTAACATTTAGGAATGAATAAGAAGAGAAGAATTCTGAGAAGGAGCTGATAAAGGAGCGGGCTGTGGGGAAGGCCTGGCATTTGCAGGCATGAATCTTTGTATGTTTCTGGGGCTTTGACTTAGTTTCACTGTCTGCTGGATCATCTCTGTGCCAATTTCATAAGTCTCAATTATTGTGACTTCACTGTAAATGTTAAAATCTTTTCCTCTTTTTTTGCAGCTAGGTCCCTCTTCCATACTTTGCTTCACAATTGCTTTGACTATCTTTAAGGACTTAAATCTCATTGGTTCTTTTGGTTCAATACATCCTTGTCTTTCCTTATGTCCTCTGTTTCACTGACCAGCATTCTCATGACGGTCTTGCCATTTACAGAGGATTCTGTAGCTCCTCACTCTGCTGGATTATTTGTAGATTCTCTGCGGACAAATTATGATAATGTTCTCAAGCTTTGGGTGCCACTATATTCTGAGTCATGGCATGTAGATGTAATAAGAAGTTTACAACAACAATCATTGTATTATATAGCCACTAAAAATAGGATTTAGTCTCCTGAAAAGAGCTTATCAATTGGATAACAAAAATTATCTCTTTGTTCTCTTGTTGGCTATAAAGTAATATTTTATCAATATTTCAATTCTATAAATATGTTTTTTTAAAAAATTAAGATGATGCATTTGTTATTTTTAAACAGAAATTATGATATATGCCATCTTTGAACATACAAATTTTTTTGCAGTTACTCTTTTGTCCTTCTATAATTATTTCCCATGTATATATTTATTAGTAAAATTTTGGAATAGGTTTTATTTAGTGAGATATTTAGAGTTTGATAATGAAAAGTAATAGTTATGATGGCTGAGCAGTAATTTTATTACTTTATTGTCTTCATTTTTTATATGTGCAATATAAACAAACTAATACCAGGTCATAAATACAAACTGACCTCTCAAAACATTATTGCCATTAAACTATAAAGAATAACAATGATAGTATAAAGAAAATATTTTATAATCAATTAATTAAAGTTTCTTCAAAAGGTTAAAAAATGGCAAACATTAAAATCACATTCAAGCCGGGCGTGGTGGTGCACACTTGTAATCCCAGCATTCGGGAGGCTGAGACCGGAGGATCCGGGTTCGTGGCCAGCCTCAGCTACCTAGTGAGATACTCTGCAACTTAGTGAGACTCGGTTTCAAAATAAAGAATAAAAAAAAAATAGGGCTGGGGGTATAGCTCGGAGGTAGAATGCCCCTGAGTTCAATCCCCAGTACCACAAAATAAAGAAGAAAAATCACATCCACAAACTATTTTTAAAATCATCATCTATGAAGAGTGCACAAATGTCTTAAAGTATTAGTATTTAGGAAGACTAGGTATTAAGGAAATAAATCTTAAAATGGACTTAGTATTGAGATAATTGACTCTTAGAGGAGTTATTATAGATAAAAAAATGTTGAACTATCACAGGAATCCAAAAAAAAATGTTTCATACAATATTTGATTCTGCCAACTATCCTCCTAATCCCTCTGACTACTCCCTTCTCAGAAGGAGCAGTATAATTCTTCAAAGCTTCACTCTCTTGCCTTCAAAAGGAGCCAAAGAATTTGAATCAAGAAGTGTTTCTCATTTATGACATTGGCTGCAAATAAACACACTCTACGAAGGATAGAAAAAAGAAAGAAGGCCAAGTTATGTGTAAAAAACACCGCAGTTTAAACAAAAGACTTGCTGGGGGAATAAGGCTGTTTCATATCCAATTGTCAGGCATATAGAGAATTAAGAGTCATTTATTTAACCCCCAAAGCTGTAGTGAAGAGTTTGACTGAAATGTGGTCACAGGATCCACAAGGTATAGACACCCTGCTGGAGCTGGTCTGCTGTGCAACCATATGGAAGAGAATGACTATTTCTGTCTTCAGGGAATCTTCAAAGGTATGTGTTGCTACCACAAATCCAGTTTATTCCTGCATATTTAGCAAAAGTTACCATAATATGGATGTGGTCAAGGGCTAGAGAGAATCACTCTAAAACTCGGGTTCATAAATGGGGTGTTTTGTACTCCTTAACATGTGACAACATCTAGAAACATATTTGGGCACCACTACTGGCATCTAGTAGTTTGAGGTCTAGGATGTTGCAAAACCTCCTACAATGTGGAGGACAACCACCCTGGCACAGAATTATCTAGCCCGACATGACCATAGAGTCCATGCTGGGACACCAGGCTCTGCAGGAATCTTTCCACAAGAACAGGTGGGATGCAATTATTTTCCCCAACAAAAGCCAAATTAAAAAATGAGTAGTGATATTCATCTTAGAAAGAAAGTGAAGATTAGATGAATAAAAAATTAAAAATTCACTATAAAATCCCATCATCTAAAAGATTTTTTGTTTTTTAATTAATTTTTTTAAATTGGTACATTGTAATCACACGTTTGTTAGTTACAAGCTGGTAAAGGTAAAGGCACACATGCACACATTTCTCATTTAACCTTTCCCCAATTTCCACCCCACTCCCTCCTCCTCCCTCCTTCTCAAGTTTAGTTTAGTAATTGACTTTGATGTGTTCATGAAAGTCCACCATGCTCATTAGGGTGTCTAAGGTCTTCATTGATTTCTTTTTTCAGCTTTTTGTAGTTTTCCTTATAGAGGTCTTTTACTTTTTTGGTTAGGTTTATCCCTAAGTATTTTATTTTTCGGGGTGCTAATGTGAGTGGAATTGTTTTCTGGATTTCTTTTTCAGTGGTTTTATGGTTCGCATACAGGAAAGTTTCTGATTTTTTAAGATTGATTTTGTATCCAGACACTTTGCTGAATTTGTTGATCAGTTCTATAAGTTTTTTGGCTGACTTTGTTGGGTCTTCTAAGTATAGTATCATGTCATCTGCAAAAAGGGATAGTTTTAGT
Organism: Graphiurus murinus; assembly: GCA_004027655.1. Lineage (NCBI taxonomy): Eukaryota > Metazoa > Chordata > Mammalia > Rodentia > Gliridae > Graphiurus > Graphiurus murinus. The sequence continues at coordinate 32,085 of PVLC010012697.1, forward strand.
TCTTCTTTCCCTATTTTTACCCCTTTGATTTCCTTCTCTTGCCTTATAGCTCTGGCTAGAGTCTCAAGTAATATGTTGAGCAGAAGAGGTGATAATGGACATCCTTGTCTTGTTCCTGTTTTTAGTGGGAACTCTTGCAGTTTTTCTCCATTTAATATGATATTGGCTATAAGCCTATTGTATATTTCCTCTATGATTTTGAGGTATGTTCCTTCTGTTCCAATTCTCTGCAGTGCTTTTAGCATGAATGGGTATTGGATCTTGTCAAATGCTTTTTCGGCATCAATTGAGATGATTATGTGATTTTTGTCTTTTATTCTGTTTATGTGGTGAATTACATGGATTGTTTTTCGTATGTTGAACCAGCCTTGCTTCCCTGGGATGAACCCAACTTGGTCATGGTGTATAATTTTCTTGATGTGGTTTTGAATGCGCATTGCTGGTATTTTGTTTAGCAGTTTTGCATCTAAGTTCATCAATGATATAGGCCTATAGTTTTCTTTTCTTGAGATGCCTTTATTTGGCTTTGGTATTAATGTGATGTTGGCTTCATAGAATGAGTTTGGGAGGGTCCCATTTCTTTCTATTTCCCGGAATAGCTTGAGGAGTATTGGGATTAGCTCTTCTATAAATGTTTTATAAAATTCACTTGGAAAACCATCTGGCCCTGGGATTTTGTTTTATGGTAAACTCTTTATTGCTGTGTCTATCTCTTTGATTGTTATTGGTCGGTTTAAGTTTTCTATATCTTCTTGACTCAGTTTAGGGAGGTTGTATGTGTCTAGAAATTTGTCAATTTCTTCTAGATTTTCCATTTTGTTGGAGTATAGTTTTTCAAAATAATTTCTGATTCATCTAAAAGATTAAAGAAGATGTTGCACTTCTGTCAAAAGAACAGACAACTCTGAAAGAAAATTTTAAAACGTAAGAAAGTGTTCTTGAAAAGACATCAAAAACAACAAATGATCACCAATGAAACTATATAATTAAAATCCGCAGTAGTGGCCAGATTGGGAATTGGAGAAATTCTAACCAGTATGTAAAAAGTAGATGAATAGATGCTTCAAAGAAAAGAAAATTTCAAAAGTATAAAAATATAGAACAAAATAGACATGGAAAACATGTATATATGTATATGTATATGTATATATATATTATATATATGAAGATAGAGCAGAAAGAAGAAATGAAATGCTTAAGGACATATTAGGAAGAAGAAATTGAAGAGAAAGTTTTCAATCTTTAGATCAATAATTTGCATATTACTAAATGAAATCAATTATTTTGAGAAAATTGGGTTTCAAATTCTTCAACCATTCAGACAACAAATCAAAAGACTTACCCTACAAAGTAAAAAATACCTGCACTTCTTCAATAAAACATGTTTTGCAGAGAGACAATTCCAGGATAATAATTAGATCTATTCCATATGGTAGTTGTGATAAATAATGAGAAAATACATGCAAAACACCTTACCCACTTCCTGCTTGTGACTAGGGTGTTGGAATACTGAACAGAACTGTTTTTGTTTCAGTTAGAACATTATTGAAGCTCTAAGGACTTTCGACTTCACCCTCAAAGTCAGTGAGGTCCCAGAGAATCACTTTGTTTCTAGGACCATCAGAATTACTTAGTTACTTGGAAAAATCACTTTGGCAAAAAAAGAAATGGAAAGGAAAAAAATTGAATTTTAAAAAGACCTATTTGAGGGGAGGGCTTCTTAGGAGAGAACAAAAACTGGTTATCAAATTGTAAACTAAATCTTATCAGTACACTTGGAGAGTAGGATAAATGTGAGATACTTGAACAATGTAATTAATAGGACAGGACAAGTACTACAAGGTGAGGGGTAGCATTTGGGCAAACAGTCTACTTTATATTCTAAAGGTTGTGAAGTTTTCTTAGGTAAAAAAATTAAAACAAAACTGGTGTCTCAAGAGATAAAGTATGCCGGGCAATGACTCTTAGTAAGTGTAAGAGGAGTAGTTAAAGACTGTGAAATCTGTATCCTGAGAGAGAACAGGAGTACAAGAGGCAAAACTGAGTGGGGAAGAATGCAGACAGATGGGACACTAAGAAAGAGGGTGGCTTGAAATCATATGCATTTCAAAAATGCATTATCTTCATGCCAAATTCTAAGAAGGTTTCATTAATCTTTGACAGCATGTGATCTTTGCATTTGAGAAAGTAAGGCTTTCTTTGTATTATTAATACACAGATGTTTTACAACAACCCACTCAGCACCAGTTACAAATAGGAAGTAAGATACTAGGGATGCTTTTTTATTTTATTTTTAATTTCCCCAAATATGTTTTGCTGACATTATGATGGAATTATGATTATGATAATTGTGATTATGATGGTGGTGGTGGTGATGGTTGATGGTGATGTTGATGATGGTGATGATTGTGGTCATACTGATGGTAGTGTTGGTGATGCTGGTGTTAGTGGAGATGATAGTGATTATGATGGTGTTGATGATGGTGGTGGTGGTGATGATGACGATTATGGTCATGATGATAACGATGGCGAGGGTGGTGGTGATGATGATGGTGAGGGTAATTATGGTGATGAGGATAATGATGGTGGTGATGATGGTTGATGATGATGATGGTGGTGGTGGTGATTTGGTGGTGACGACAAGTGAAGAATGAGATGGTGATGATAATGATAGTGGTGATAGTGATGATAATGATAATAATACTGACACTGATGATGGTGGTGGTGATGGTGATGGTGATGGTGATGATAACAATGGCAAGGACAATAATGACAATAATGATTCTGGTTTGGGTAGTGGTAGTAATAATTAAAAAGAATCTCCATTAAGTGATTCAGTATCAAAGTTCACTGTTTGTAATCCCTTATTTAATCCCCAAAATAGAAACATGTGTTGTACCATGCCTCAACTGTGGCTGACTATATCTTGGTAAATATATTTATTCTTCAAGAAAAAAATGTGTTTGCCATATTTCTCCCACTATTTTTCCATATTGTAGGATTTGACAGAGTACATCAAAATTTACTATTGATTAATTCTAAAATATGAGGTAAGCTGGTAAATCAGTGGCCATTTTATAGCACACATGTGAAAATCCTTTAGATATTTGAATGGATTTCAGAAATATTACAGACAAAATTGTTTTTCATCAAAATTAGCCTGATTTTATTTTTTAAAATATGGTAATAATCATGTTCATTTGATCTAAAAGTTCAATTAGTGATTTTTTTGACTCATGTGAAACAATTTAAGTTTCTGTGTGAACATTTAAAGTTGATCTTCCATGACTTTATTTTAGTTTACTTGAGCCACAACCCTATTTTAAAACTTTATATTCACACTGTCCTTCTCCAATTTGTTCCTTGCTCAGTCTCCTGTGTCTTATGAACACTGAAGGCAGATCGTTCACAAGATTGACTTTAGATATTTGCCTTTGGCTAAATTTTATTTCCTACCTTAAATCAACCTAATGTGGTGAAGAAAGAATATCCTTAAATTAATGCCTATGCTACCTGGAGGTATAGCCACATTTATATTTTGAGGAAATTGCCTTAAGGTCAGCAATAATTAATTCAGATGTCAACAGACATATTCCAACACAGGCTCAGTGCAATTCATACTTGTGGGCGTATTGTGGAAATCACACCTATGATTGTGTTCTCTCAGAGTATAAGAAAACCTCTTGATTTGAAAAAAACACTATAATTTCTTTACACTAGCGATATTTTGTGTCTATTTTTTAAATTTAAACTGAAAACTTGTCTTGGAGTGCAGATGGTGCTTATGGTGTTAGTCTCTGTATGTGTATGTGGGCATAAGGGTGTGTGTGGGTTTATGAATGGCATGCCCCTCTCTGTTGAAGAGAGTCTTTATTTCAAACCTAATACAATAACCATCAAACATAAATCTTTTTTGTGATCATGTCTCTGAGATTTGAAATTTTTCTGATTAAATCATACCCTCACCTATTCTGATTAATATGCATACTACATAGGGTTACTGACATGACTTTTTAGATTATATATCTAATAGCCTTAAAGAAGTGTCTACTAGCTATTGATATTTTTATTCTTCTTATTCTTATTTTGTAGTCTATAGTCTCATCTTATGTCCAATAATAAACTAATGAATGTATGATAATTAAATCATTACAGTGACAGGGCTCTGCAGGGAAAGAGAAAACATGCACATAACTGGAGAGAAATTCTATGGAAACAAAATTTACCAAGGCCAGGGTCATGAGAAATCAATGAGAATCCAGAGACAAGGTGTAGAAGAAACCGTTATGTCCTTCAGGGTTGTAAGAGCAAAGAAAATAGCTAGATGCCAAAACAAGACAGGAGCTATAGTAGGAAGCAAGATCTACCTTCTAAGAGCTATGACTTTTGTGGAGGAAGGAAGAAACTGCTAAATTTGCTAGTGGAATAAAGACCCCAAACACTTTCTCTTTCCTGTGATGGCCTCCTACATGTGCTCAGTAGCATTCCTTAGTTCAGGAAGTTTCCTTCAGGAGCCTCTAGGCAATAGCTTCTAGTTCACAGAGCAAAGTATGACTCTCAAAGGAAAAAAACAGAGAATAAAGAATAATCAGACCACAACTCCTTGGATGAGCCAAGTACATGTGCTGGCTGAACTGTGTGTAAGCCTCAGAGCAAAGATTTGGTTTTCAGCACTATGATCTATTGGGATTCTGATTCTGTTCTCTTATCTCAGAGAAAATAATTTATTCCATGTAGAGGAAAGGCAGGATGCAGGCAAAAGATGAGATTAGAGTCCTGAAAGGAAAAAGACTGATTTTCCTAAGATGGGATGCATTTGCCAAAGTTTACCTCACCCCAAAACCTTACCATGCCTCAGACCTTGTTCAGAAACGGATATTTCATTTATGGAAGTGATGTCTCTTTTTCTACATGAGCTAATTGTGTTTTATGAAAAAAAAAGTTACGAGGATGCACATCAAATGAAGTCAACAGCTGTTATTTCTTTGTATGACTGAAATTAAAGAAACATCACCTAATAATTTTACTTGTTAACATCTTTACTTTCAGCCAACTTTTTTTAGTGTGGTATAAAGTTTTTGTTTTTAATTTCCTATTAATACTGTGTTAATATAAAATGTTTATTGATGTTGGGCTTTTCCTAGCTCTGTATAAAAGCCTTCATGGTTTAGTTATACTTTAACTCATTCACATTCATTATTATAACTTGAAATTTTGGCTACTATTAATTATTTAACCATTTGTATTTTTTACACATCCTCATTCTTTGCTATAAGTCTTTTTCTTTTATTTTTAGAGATTATAAATTTCAGCACTATAAAAATTATTCCCCAAATGTACCATTTTTGTTTCCAAACATCCTTTTATTTGCTTTTCCCATAATCTGAACATATTGCCCTTTCTTTTTTAAAAAAGATCCAGCTATGTCAGAAATTTATATTATATTGAAAAAATAATTTAAAACTTATGCTTTGTTATATAAAGCCAACTATAGCTACTCCATATCTCTGCATTACATTTCCTTCTCTTCCTCCAGCAAAATGTTCAACAAAATGTTTGTTCTCCCTTCTAAAGGAAGGCTGTGGCAGGGAATCCAGTATTCACTCCAGGTAACAGAGGGTCTGTATTTAAATTACACAAATTATTAGCTCACTTTTCATTAAAATTATGTGTCTTCTTGGGTCTTATTTTGCTCATTGGTTAAAATAGAGACAATATCACTTGTTTGTATTATTATGAGGATTGTACTTAATGGTAGGTTTATTTCCAGTTGAAATTTTCTCTTCAATTTCTTACTGAGAGTTGTCACAGAAAGGCAGTATTTTTAATGGAAGAATATAGATTAGTTCTTTTTTGAAGCAGTCTGCTCCAATCAGAGGAGGGTCACTGAAGGTGTGGTTTGCTGTGAAAGAGTCATTTAACACATAATGGAAGTCCAGGAATTCAGATATGGTTTTGTAAAACTAAAGCAGAGACAGTAAGCCCAGAAGTTCCTTTAGTGACCAAGAAAAATTCATATTCAATGAATATAAACAATTAGTAATGTACCACGAATATACCTTAACTTCTTGGGGACTGGGTGGGTTATCTGACACTAGCCCTCCAGTCTTACCATTCCTTCTTTCATGACAGAGGTGACTTCGGCAGCTCTGATCAGTCACTGACCTGCATAAAAAGGCTTCAAATGGAGCCTGTCATTAAATGTCCCTAAAAATGGAAGGCTGACCCCAGTAGAGGTCAGATCTGAGCCAGGAGCTTCCCACTCTGGCCTTGGAGTCAGATGGGCTAGTAATGGGTAGAGGACAAAGTAGGCATTGACTAGATGGATTACATGACATGCTTTGAGATTGCATTTTAAAGGAAAGGTTATTTGGGGGGAAAATTCAGAATAATTATGCTGACTCAACCCCAAATGTCAATGCTCTAGAAAAATAGTTTAATCTACCCTTGCAATAGAACTTTGCCAGTGGAAAGCAAGGGTACAGGAAATAGGCAGAAATATCTTGAGTGTTCTATTTATAGGAGATTTGGCAGGAGCAAAGGAGAGAATATATTACTTAAAATATGCTTACTGGATTTTTTTTTTCTGTAGCAACTCAGTAGAAATAGGAAGTACTTAAAAATTATAAACCACATAGTGTCACTGTAAGAAGTACTCTATAATGAGGAGCATGAAACCATATTTCAAAAAATTTTTAACCCGTAATAGACCTTCATTTCAAAGCAGCCTGGAGAGAACTTAGCAGTATATTATTAGGGAAAAATTCATTGAATATGAGTATATTTTTCCGTAGTGAAGATACTTATTGACAGCTTTGATTAGTGTTTGCAGGAATCTAAAGATATTTCCCTATCATGGAATCTTAAGCATACTTTTACTGAACATCTATATATGTTCAGTACCATGCCATGTAAAATGGGATGGTAAAGGAGAAATGTAAGTCAAAAGTCATATATTTGTGTAGTCTTCCATCCCTTTGAGAAGATAAGGATGGATGTTCAAAAGTCACCCATGCCAAACTATATAAAAAGAACCACCTCCATGGATTCATTGGTGATGGTAAAGACACATGCTAGAGCACTTTAAAGATGAAAGACTGATATTAGATGAATGCTATAGTCGAATAGGAAGGGACATTTAATGGAAAGAAGGCAACTTGAGGATCTGAGGACATGGAAGAGTGAGACCATTTAAGAAGAGATAAATTACCTTAGAGAGTATGACTTCCTTGTCTCCTGAGAGAGTCACACAAAGACTTGATAACTTTATAAAAGGCAATAGTTAGAATATTGATAGGTTTTGAGAAAGATGGACTTCATGGTCCCCTGCAGTTCAAGCAACTCCAAATTCAGGGAGGTCTGAAGGCAGTGAAGCCCCAAAGCACAAGGGGTGGGTCTGCTCATGTTAATGCAAGAATTCCCATCATGGGTATTATTGTTTTGAAATCATGGGACATTTTGGCCTCTGACTCTTTACACCAGATCTATACTGAATACCAAGTGGAATTTTTACCAGTTCCCCAAAACTCCTCCAAGTGAAAACTTCCATACCAGATTTTTGCACTTGCTTTTAAACTTATGAAACATAAAGTTTAACGAGCATGTAGAAATCAATATCTGCAAGACCACCATTTACTAAAAGAAGAACTATTTGTGTTCTTTCTAAAGGTAATCTCAACCTCATGTCTAACATTTGGACCTGTTTCTATATTCATATGATTGGAATAGTTCAACATGTATTGATTTTTGTCCAGTTTATGTAACTCAAACTTGTGAGATTCCTCTCTTTTCAGGATCTCTAATTCTTTGTTTTTGATTACTGTGTCAATATTCTAAGAATGAATCCACCTTGGTTGTATATTCTGCTGATACATATTTGGGTTATATCAAAGTATTTTTAACTAATATATATATATATATATATATATATATATATATATATTGGTATTATGAGCATTCTTAAATATTTCTTTTGGTGCACATGAGCAAGCATTTCTGTTCAGAAAGTAATTAGAGTTTAAATTATTTGGTCTACATTAGGAAACATTAATAGACTCTTATCCAACGTCATTGTATGAATTGCAGTCCTAAAAACAGTATTCTGGGTTCTCGTTGTTCTAACTACTTGCCAAACATTTACTACTGTCAGTTTTTTCATTGTCCTTTTGGAGAATGTTATATGATCTTAATTATAATTTTCTCTATTATAGTAAAGAAGTGACACAAAAGTTTTAAAATTAATTGTTTTGGGGTGTGTGAATATTCTTTATGAAATGCCACTTCTTTTGCCTCTTTTTCCATTGCATTAACTGGCTTTTGCTGTTGTAATTATTGATTATTTATTTATTTATTTATTTATTTATTTATTTATTTATTTATTTATTCTACACCCTGGTCCTCAGTATGGTCTATATTAGCAAATATCTTTTACCACATTGTGGCTTGAATTTCTTCTCTTGTGTACATTATTAAATAAAGGGTCATATTTTAATGGCTCTATTCAATATGTTTTAAAGGTTATGGTTTTTGTACCCTATTTAAGAAACTGTCTTCCCCAATTTCATGACAATATCTTTTAAAGCCCATTTCTACTATTAATGATACAATCAATATAGAATGTCTAACTGACTTAGTATAAGAAAACACATTGAGCTGGAAGTCTACTCAGTCAATTTTTATCCCCAACACAGATTTCTGCACGATATTTCTATTGTTAGAAGTGCGGTTTCTGTCTTAAGTGGTCAACTGATTCATCTGGAATGGAACACCAGGGAGGGTTTTTTAGAATTTACAATATTTAGGAAATGTTAACTTATACAAAAGCAGGAAGTTATACAAGGTTACAAAATGGTGGTTTTACCAAGTGCCTTTTGACAGCAAAGAATAAATTAAATTCTCACAATTTATCCCTCTTTGTTATACATTAACAGTTTTCTTCAAATTCTGTAATCATATGGTAACTTTCACTCTCTAAAGTGTTTAACAAGAAGAGACTATTTTGAAAGCTGTCCCTGTTAGCCCCTGAATTAGACCCCTAACACAGGGGATTATATACCATCATACTAGTGTTACTACTCTGAGAATTATAATGAGGGATGTTAGGAATGATGACATTATTCCTTTCCATTTTTCAAACCATTATTCCATTAGGCTGGAGAAAAAATCATCTATCCCTGATTTTTAGACTATTTCAGCTGGTAATATAGTCAGGACTTGTAGCACTTTAGTTATGGTGCTATATGGAGTCGTATTGTTTGCGATAAAGGTACAACATTTGTCACATATTTCTACCCTTTCTGCTAAGATGATATCTAAGACTTATTTTCCCTGGTTATTTTCTGGTAGCATCTAATTGTTCAGTGATCAATCTCTGTGTGTGTGTGTGTAATGATTCCTTCAGGGGACTTCTTTTATGTTGAACTTTAAGGTTAGAGGTGGTTTTTCTTCTACATGTCTGAAGTTTTCGTTGTGTCCATTGTACCAAGCCTGTCATCAGAGTTGCTGAGTCAGTGTTTGTAAGACTGGTTATTTTGGTTTGCTGATCAACAAAGACATTCATGTTTTTTATGGCAATGCACTTGCAGTGGGCATCAACATGAAAAAATGACATGTTAGTACATTATACAATAACCCAGATATATTGCTGTACATTTTCCCCCCAATTTTTTCCCTGAACCATCCACTGATTAGTATTTCAAACTGAAAGCCAGGTAGCCAATTCACTTATAATAGACCTAAGTCAGTATATATATATCATTGCAAAAAGGCCTCATGCATAAAGCCTGAAACACAGCATATAATTTAGCAAATCAACTAATAATTTGCTTATTATAATGATTATCCACTACTATCTTCTATTTTTACATATTTGGCAAAGCCATCTGTAAAAGCAGCATTTTTATTTTCCTTTAGGAGTAAGAGTATCATATCCTTCATCCACTTTATGTGAGACCACAATAACTCTTTAAGTATTTTAGAAATTATCATAACTAAAAGAAAAAATTTCCACAAAAAAGGAAAGAAACAAGGTTCCTTTTATATAGTACATAAAGGAACTTAGCTTAAATAGGTTTTAGTTTTTAATGTGGAGCAGGACTCAGATCCTCTAGTAAATTTCAGGAATAAGAGTTTTTCCTTTTATGGTGTCACAGGTTGAAACCACTTAGTGAGCCCCTGTTTCAATAAAAATAAATAAAACATGGCTGGGGTGTAGCTTGGAGGTAGAACACCCCTGTGTTAAATCCTCCATACCCCCCCCAAAAAATTGGATAATTAAATTATTAGGCTTTTTTTTTTTTTTTTTTTTTTTTTTGCAGTACTGGGGATTGAACTCAGGGGCATCCTACCTTTGAGCTATACCCTCAGCCGTATTTTTTATTCTTTATTTTGAAACCGGGTCTCACTAAGTTGCAGAGTGCCTCACTAGGTAGCTGATGCTGGCTGCTAACCCGGATCCTCCAGTCTCAGCCTCCCAAATGCTGGGATTACAAGCGTGTGCCACCACGCCCGGCAAATTATTAGTTTTAATGAATAAAATCAAGAGCAAACTTCCTAATTGTGTATTACATTAAGATGTCACATAATACCTGTACTAGAATTAAGATATTTTCTGCCAGGCGTGGTGGTGCACTTTTGTAATCCCAACATTTGGGAGGCTGAGACCAGAGGATCTGGGTTTGTGGCCAGCCTCACCTACCTAGTGAGGCATTCTGCAACTTAGTGAAAACCTGTTTCAAAAAAAGAATAAAGAAAATAGGACTAGGGGTGGAACTTACAGGTAGAATGCCCCTGAATTCAATCCCCAGTACTGGAAAAAAAAAAAGATATTTTCCATTTGGCTAGGCCTTTTGGTTCTGGATGAAACTTAATTTCTTTCTTCAACATTTTTTCCCATCACCTAGAATCATGCCATAAAATATCAATAGCTAATAAATAGCTATGTATACATAGCTGTGTATAACACAAAACTAAATTAATTGGCTTCATTAATGAACACATGATGATTTTCTCAGCCAAGGACCTAATATTCAAATTAAATCTATACTTTTAGGGGACAAAGTGACTCAATTATATGTTATAATTCTGTGGTCTTAGGTTCTATGGCAAAAGTGTTCTAACTTAGCATCTGTTGGTATGATTCATGGGGAAGAAGGTCTTGGGGTCATTATAAAGGTGCACCACAGCCGGGCGTGGTGGCACATGCTTGTAATCCCAGCATTTGGGAGGCTGAGACCAGAGGATCCGGGTTCGCAGCCAGCCTCAGCTACCTAGTGAGGCACTCCGCAACTTAGTGAGACTCGGTTTTAAAATAAAGAATAAAAAAAAAAAAAAATAGGGCTGGGGGTATAGCTCGGAGGTAGAATGCCCCTGAGTTCAACCCCCAGTACCGCAAATAAATAAATAAATAAATAAATAAATAAATAAATAAATAAGGGTGCCCCACAGTGGCCTTGATTCTCCACGTTTCTTTCTTAGTACTACAGCTTGGATAAAACTGTTGATACAATCTTGTATCT
>PVLC010012698.1:5000-43596 GCA_004027655.1 Graphiurus murinus
GTTTCAGGGTTTGTCTTCTAAGCCCTTTGGTGCCTCACGGGGGGGAGGTAGGGGTTGATACTCACTTCATTTCTCCCGGGTTGCTTTAAGGACCTGGGTGAACACAGCCCATTCTTGAACCAGACAAGGAGACGCCAGGCGTGGTGGTGCACGCTTGTGATCCCAGTACTTGGGAGGCTGAGATAGGAGGATCCGGGTTCACAGCCAGCCCTCAGCTACTTAGTGAGGCTTTCTGCAACTTAGCGAGACCGTTTCAAAATAAAGAACAAAAAATAGGGCTGGAGGTATAACTCGGAGGTAGCATGCCCCTGGGTTCCATCCCCAGTTCTGGAAGAAAGAAAGAAAAAAAAAGACGCAAATCTCCCTGGGCGGAGGACGAGGGAGGCTGGAAGCGCAGTGTCTCCGCGCCGCTGCTGAGCAGCACTCACTGGGCTAAGATCTTGACTGAAGCACAAATGCTTTGATTAGAATTTTTTGTTTTCAGTCTTGCTCTTTGTACTTTTCCAGAGGGAGTTTGGGGACAGTAAGCGTGTCTTTGGTGAGCGGAGAAGAAACGATTCGTACACTGAAGAAGAGCCAGAATGGTTCTCAGCTGGACCCACAAGTCAGTCTGAAACCATTGAACTGACTGGCTTTGATGATAAGATTCTAGAAGAAGATCACAAAGGTAGAAAAAGAACCAGGCGACGGACAGCCTCTGTGAAGGAAGGTCAGCACAGACTTCAGGAGGGAGGTTACTCTTATAAAGGGAGATGGGACTATCATTGGCTTCATTGTGTATTTAAGGATAGACGCCAGTCATTAGGAAGTAGCAAGTTTTTCTCGTTGCATCTTGATTTTGAAACTGCTCCCTAAGTGATTATTAGCGTGGATCGTACTGTCCCCCCACTTCTGCCTGCCACTTGAGACACACAGTTGTCCTGTTACCCGTAAGTACTACAGACATGAAACGTGTTAAACATAAAGAAGGCTATTGTTTTTTTTTTTAGCAACTAGACACTAGACACAGTGGTGTACTGTTTCTATATAATCAGTCCTGACAGCCCTATGCAGCATAGATCCTTTATGTCCATTTCATACATGAGCAAATGCAGGCTTAGAGGACTTAAGTGACTTATCTGTCACTGAAGAAGTAAGTAGTGAGTTGGAAATTGGACAACTTGCTTTTGGGCCAGGTGCAGTGGTGTACACCTATAATCCCAATACTTGGGAGGCTGAGACAGAAGGATTACAGGTTCATTGCCAGCCTCAGCAACTTAGTGAGGTCCTGTTACAAAATAAAAAGGGTGCGGGTGTATTTCAGAGGTAGAATGCCCCTGGGTTTAATCCTCAGTACAAAAAAAATTTTAAAAGCCAGGTGTAGTAGTACATGCTTGTAATCTAGTACTTGGGAGACTGAGACAGGAGAATCGAAGGTTCAAGACCAGCCTCAGCAACCTAGTGAGATCCTGTTTCAGAGTTAAAATTTTTTTTAAAAGGCCCAAGCTTGGAGGTAGAATGCCCCTGGTCTCAATCCCTAGTACCAAAAAAACCAAAGTTTTGGATGCTTGCCTACCTTCTTCATGCTTATAGACTGTCCCAGGTTAGTTATTTGTAACTTGCTTTCTCTCAAACAGTTTTTTCAGCTATGAGATAACCTGCTTTCTAAACTAAAGGAGCCAGAGCTAATATATGTAAAAAGCCTGGTGCAGGGCAGAGGCCCATGAGGTGACTAGCCCTGAGCCAGCGGGCTTGGGCAGAAGCACTACAGGACATGGTGAAGAGCCAGTGGGCTGCCTGGGGTCGGGTACCTAGGCTGCTGCCAAGAAAAGGTTAACCATAAAATCTTAGTGGGTGGACTTTTTCCTTTGTAAGATGAAAGCAGTGCCTGTCATATCTTTAATGGTTACTTTTAATTCGGAAGATGAGATGTACTTGTTCAGTGAGTTTTAGTTCCTTCCAGCTGTCAGTTTTAGTTGAAAACAAACTTTACATACTATAGTCAACAAAAACAGAAAGCCCTTTAAAACATAAGTGAATAATCAGTGACACCCTAAAACTGCAATGAAGTTAAGACTGGAGGGTGAGGGGGCATTAGAGATTGAACCCAGGGGCATTCTCCCTTGAGCTACACCCCCAGCCCGATTTTATTTTTATTTTGAAACAGGATCTCACAAAAATTAATGAGTCTCACTACTTGCTGAGGCTGTCCTTGAACCTGCGACCCTCCTGTCTCAGCCTTCCAAGTACTGAGATTACAGGTGTGCACCACCATGCCCAGCTAGAAGTCTGCTTTTAAAGTCATCTGTGAAGCTGGGCATGGTGGCGCACGCCTGTAATCTCAGTACTTGGGAGGCTGAGACAGGAGGGTCGCAGGTTCAAGGACAGCCTCAGCAAGTAGTGAGACTCTCAGCACCCTAGCAACACCCTATTTCCAAGTGGAAATAAAGTCAGGCTGGCGGAGTAGCTCGAAGGTAGAATGCCCCTGGGTTCAGTCCCCAGTACCACAAAAAATAAAGTCATCTGTGGCCTGCCAATGGCTGAGGCCAGAGTGAGGCTGGAGTGGCTTATCAGACTTTTTGTCCTGGTTTTGCTTTCAGGCATAGTCGAATGCAATGGAGGAGTGGCCGAAGAGGACGAGGTGGAGGTCATCCTAGCCCAGGAGCCTACTGCTGATCAGGAAGTGCCACGAGATGCTGTCTTGCCTGAGCAGTCCCCTGGAGAATTTGACTTTAACGAGTTCTTTAACCTTGATAAGGTGCCATGCTTGGCTTCGGTGAGGATAGCAGCACTCTTATAAATGTGGATAGAGAGACTGAATTGTTAAAGTTGACCTGTTTTGTTTTGTTTTTTCTCTTTTGTACTGGGAATTGAACCCAGGGATGTTCTACCTCCAAGTTCTACCCCCAGCCGTATTTTATTTTGAAATGGTTTTACGAGGTTGATGACAGTCTTACTACTTGCTGAGGCTGTCTTTGAACCTTGAACCTGTGATCCTCCTGTATCTTTTTTTTTTTTTTTTTTTGGCGGTGCTGGGGATTGAACTCAGGGGCATTCTACTTCTGAGCTATACCTGCAGCCCTATTTTTTTATTCTTTATTTTGAAACAGGGTCTCACTAAGTTGCGGAGTGCCTCACTAGGTAGCTGAGGCTGGCCGCGAACCCGGATCCTCCTCTCTCAGCCTCCCAAATGCTGGGATTACAAGCGTGCGCCACCATGCCTGGCTTCTCCGGTCTTATTTTTATTTGCTTTATTGTGTGTGGGGGTTGTACTGGGGATTGAACCCAGGAGCATACTCCCTCCAAGCTACACCCCCCAGCCCTATTTTATTTTTATTTTGCAACAGGGTCTCACTAGGTTAATGGAAGTCTCGCTGTTTGCTGAGGTTGTACCTAAGGATGTTTATCTTTGGGTCAGTGGTATCAAAGGAAGTTTCAAAGTAAGCGACCCTTGCCGGGCATGGTGGCGCACGCTTGTAATCCCAGCATTTGGGAGGCTGAGACCAGAAGATCCAGGTTCATGGCCAGTTTCAGCTACTTAGTGAGGCCTGGTTTCAAAATAAAGAATAAAAAATAGGGCTGGGGATGTAGCTCAGAGGTAGAATGCCCCTGAGTTCCATCCCTAGTACTGCAAAAAGAAAAAAAAAAAAAAATGACCCTTAAACTTTGAACTTTTTTGTCCCTTTTTTGCCTAAAAACTATTAGCTTCTTTCGTCTTTCTTTTTTAGATGATAGAAGATGTTTTGGGAGAAGGGTCCGTCTCTGCCAGTCGGTTCAGTAGGTGGTTTTCTAACCCAAGCCGATCTGGCAGCCGATCTAGCAGCCTTGGGTCAACACCACATGAAGAGCTGGAGAGACTCGCAGGTAAAATGGCTCCAGATCCTGGCCTTGAATGTAGATTTGAACCTTCTCTGCCATCGTTTATTCTGTCTTCATTAGTGAGGGGTCCCTTAGGATCAGAAGTTCTCTGGATATTGAAAAGTTGTCAGTTTTGTTCTTTTCATATTGTTCACAGTAAGTTTCATTGGTATGTTTCGACGAATTATGAATGTGTTTATTTGTAATATCAGGTCTGGAGCAAGCCATCCTCTCTCCTGGACAGAACTCGGGGAATTATTTTGCTCCTATACCATTGGAAGACCATGCTGAAAATAAAGTGGATATTTTAGAAATGCTACAGAAAGCCAAAGTGGATTTAAAACCTCTTCTTTCCAGTCTTTCTGCAAATAAAGAAAAACTTAAAGAGAGCTGTAAGTGTTTAAGAATCTGCTTTAGATATTTGAAAAAGATTAGTCAGTCTTAAAATTGGCTCCAAAATACTGCTTTTTTTTTTTTTTTAATACAGGATTGAAGCCGGGCGTGGTGGCACACACTTGTAAACCCAGCATTGGGAGGCTGAGACCGGAGGATCTGGGTTCGTGGCCAGCCTCAGCTACCTTGTGAGGCACTCCACAACTTAGTGAGACCCTGTTTCAAAACAAAGAATAAAAAATAGGGCTGGGGGTATAGCTCAGAGGTAGAATGCCCCTGAGTTCAATCCCCAGTACTGCAAAAAAAAAAAAAAAAAAAAATACGGGATTGAGCCTTAGGGCATTCTGCCTCTGAGCCACACTCCCAGCCCTATTTTACTTATTTACTTATTTTTTTGTGAAATGGGGGATTGATTCAAGGGGCATTCTACCTCCAAGCTATACCCCCAGACCTATTTTTTTATTCTATATATTGAAACAGGGTCTCACTAAGTTGCAGAGGGCCTAAGTAGCTGAAGCTGGCTGCGAACCTGCCATCCACATGTCTCTGCTTCCTAAGTACGGAGATTATAAGTGTGCGCCACCACGCCCAGCTTTTTTTTTTTTTTTGGTTTTTTGTTTGTTTGCTTTTTGTTTTTTCAGTACTAGGGATTGAACCCAGGGGCATTCTACCTCTCAGCCACACCCCAAGCCCTATTTTTTATTCTTTATTTTGGAACAGAGTCTACTAAGTTGCGGAGGGCCTCACTAAGTTGCTGAGGCTGGCCTCGAACCCGAATCCTCCAATTTCAGCCTCCCAATACTGGGATTACAAGCATGCGCCACTACACCCTGCTCTGGCTTATTTTTTATTTTGAGACAGAGTCTTGCTAAATTGCTAAGGCTGACTGTGAACCTACAATCATCCTATTTCAACCTCCCAACTACTAGGATTACAGGTGGCACCACCATGCCCAGCCATAAGGCTCTTTCATCAAGTCAGATACACAATGGATTGTGTTTGTTCTTCAGAAGGAATTATTTTATCAAAAATGATACATTGGCTGGGCGTGGTGGCGCACGCTTGTAATCCCAGCATTCGGGAGGCTGAGACCGGAGGATCCAGGTTCGCGGCCAGCCTCAGCTACCTAGTGAGGTACTCTTCAACTTAGTGAGACTCGGTTTCAAAATAAAGAATAAAAAATAGGGCCAGGGGTATAGCTCGGAGGTAGAAGGCCCCTGAGTTCAATCCCCAGTACCGCAAAAAAAAAAAAAAAAAAAAAAAAAAGATACATTGTGTGTATATGGGAAGGCGGGATTCTACCTCCAAGCTACACCCCCAGCCCTATTTTATTTTGAAACAGGGTCTCACTAAATTGCTGAGGCTAGCTGTGAACCTGAGATCCTCCCCTCCCAACCTCCCAAGTACTGGGATTACAAGTGTGGGCCACCACATCTGGCTAAACAATACATTTTTGAGAATCTAGTACTCTGTGGGTTATGGTCCCTTAAACTCTTTTCCTCCACACTCTTACCCAGGACCTATGTTACTACCCCAGTGAGTGTTTCAGTCCTCCCGAGCACGGCTTGCCAGTTCTTCATAACTTTGCCCCGGCCTGACATATTCTTGCTTCGGGTGTACACCCTCAGTTGTACCAACTTAAAACTGTAATAACCACAGTACAGGTAGCATTCTTGCTGATGTTAGGCTATATGGATTCTTGTCTCTGGTAACAAGTCACAAGATATCTATTTTATTTATTTATTTATTTATTTATTTTTGGTGGTAATACTGGGGATTGAACCCAGGGCATTCTACCTCTGAGCTACACCCCCAGTCCTATTTTTTATTCTTTATCTTGAAACAGGGTCTCACTAAGTAGCTGAGGCTGGCTGCAAACCCAGATCCTCCAGTCTCAGCCTCCCAACTACTGGGATTACAAGTGTGTACCAGCGGGTTGTCAGGTTTTAAAGTCTAGCACCTGCCAGGTGTGGTGGCACACGCTTATAATCCCACTACTTAGGAGACTAAAACAGGAGGATTGCAGGTTTACAGCCAGCCTCAGCTATCTAGTGAGGCCCTCTGCAACTTAATGAGACCATGTTTAGAAAACAAAGAATAAAAAATAGCACTGGGGATATAGTTCAGAAGTAGAATGCCCCTGGGTTCAATCCCCAGTACTGAAGAAGAAAAAAAAAAATCTAGCACCTGTTTGTGGGCCCCCAGTTCCTAGCATCTGAGCACTCAGGCTCAGCTTTTGCTGTCTCTGACTAAATACACCGTTAAAACTTTATTCCCACTAAGCAGCTATGATTTTAAGTTGTGTCAGCATTTTTTGGCAGTTTAACTTCACGTGTGGAATAAATTATCTTCACCTTACCCGTCGTTGACAGCTGCAGTGAGTTTCTACTGAGTGTCCTTTCGCTTGACTTAACCTGAACTTTCTCAACTTTCAGCACATTCAGGGGTTGTGCTTTCAGTGGAAGAGGTAGAAGCAGGGCTCAAGGGCTTGAAAGTGGACCAACAAGTAAAGAACTCAACGCCCTTCATGGCGGAACACTTAGAGGAGACCCTGAATGCTGTAACCAGCAACCGACAACTCAAGAAGGATGGAGACATGACGGCGTTCAACAAGCTAGTGAGCACCATGAAGGCAAGTGGGACTTTGCCTTCTCAGCCCAAAGTCAGCGTAAGTATTTGGCACAAACCTTATCTAGCCTTTTCTCCGTTTCCATCTATTTCACTTCTTGCCAGAATAAATGGATTTTAAAAGGTATCCTGAGTAAGTTGGATTTTTTTTTTTTTTTTTTTTTTTGGTGTGTGTATATGGTGCTGAGGATTGAACCCAGGGCGTTCTACCTCTGAACTACACTCACAGCCCTATTTTATTTTATAGTTTTAAAACAGGATCTCACTAAGTTGCTGAGGCTGTGAACCTGCAATGCTCCTTTCACAGCCTCCCAAGTGCTGGGATTACGGGTGTATAACACGCCTAGCCTTATATTTTGAAATAGGGTCTCTCTTGGTTGATGAAGTATCTCACTACTTGATGAGCCTGGCCTCAAACTTATAATCCTCCTGTCTCATCCTCCCAAGTACTGGGATTACAAGTGTGCACCACCACACCCAGCTCGTAAATGACTCTGAAGGAGATTGTTTATTAAAATCTTTTGCTTTTGGTCCCAATATCAAGCTCGACAATAGAACACTTGGTTAACTGGGCTGTTTGTCACACCCCAGGTTAGCATGTAGACTCTGCATGTGCATGTGAAGTTTTTCCATTCCCAGATCTTTGGGAACTGTGTGATGAGATGGGAAGAAGTTGGTTTAAGTTAGTTTTCTGTGAGTTGAACATCTAATGCTAAGTATCATCTTACTTGGGAGTGTATAATGTTTTCCTGTGGTCCCAAATTAAGTGTGTTAAGAATGTTAAGCCAGCCGGGCGTGGTGGTGCATGCTAGTAATCCCAGCATTCAGGAGGCTGAGACCGGAGGATCCGGGTTCGAGACCAGCCTCAGCTACCTAGTGAGGTACTCCGCAACTTAGTGAGACCCTGTTTCAAAATAAAGAATAAAAAAACAGGGCTGGGGATAGAATGCCCCTGAGTTCAATCCCCAGTACCAAAAAAAAAAAAGAATGTTAAGCCGGGCCAGGTGTAGTGGCACACACTTGTAATCCCAGTACTTGGGAGGCTGAGATCAAAAGATCTGGGTTTGCGGCCAGCCTCAGCTACCTAGTGAGGCCCTCCGCAACTTAGTGAGACCCTGTTTCAAAATAAAGAATAAAAAATAAGGCCTGGGGGTGTAGCTCAGAGGTAGAATGCCCCGAGTTCAATCCCTAGTACCGAAAAAAAAAAAAAAAAAAGCTGGGCATAATGGCACACACTTGTAATCTCAGCTACTCAAGATTCTGAGACAAGAGGATTGAAAATTCAAGGCCCAATCTGGGCAACTTACTGAGTGACTCTGTCTCAAAATAATTTATAAAGAGCTGGGGATATAATTCAATGGTAGAGCACTTGCCTAGAATGCATGAAACCCTAGGTTTGATGCCCAGTAAAACATATACACACTTTAAAACCAGTTTTCCTTTGACATTTTTTAGCGAAATCTTGAAAGCCATTTGATGTCCCCTGCTGAGATTCCAGGCCAGCCTGTTCCTAAGAACATCTTGCAGGTATGTTACAATCTTACAAACAGCAGTCCTCTGAGCTGGTTCTGTGCAGTGGTCCATCTTTGGGCCTTAGAGAATGACCTTTGTTGCCTGGCGATCAGTGAAATGACACTGCTGCCTGATACAGCGCTCTCTTCCTGCTAACCTCAGTTGAGGTGAGGGAGAGCAGGGTGGCTGAAAAGATGACAAAGCCCTGGACTTCTGGTTTGCAAGTTTATGGAAAAGAAGTTGTATTTGTAGCACTAACTTAAAGCAGATGTGGCCAGCTGAACATTCAGAAGTGTTATATGTATATATGCCAAGTCCTCTAGTAGAATACAAGGGACATTTATCATCTGGCTTCCAAAAGTTGATCCACCTTTCACAGCTTCTGACTAGTGATTTTGCTTTTCTGTCTACAGGAACTTCTGGGTCAGCCAGTTCAGAGACCTGCTTCATCCAATCTTCTGAGTGGCCTTATGGGGAGCTTAGAGCCTACTGCGTCTTTACTGGGCCAAAGAGCACCCTCTCCTCCCCTGTCACAAGTGTTTCAAACTCGAGCGGCTTCAGCAGACTACCTTCGCACAAGGATACCATCACCAATTGGTAACTAGTCTTTTTGTGTGTTTGTGTGTTACTGGGGATTGAACTCAGGGCCTCATGGGTTCAAGGTCAGTGCTACACCACTGAGCTACATTCCCTAGTTCAGTAATTACTTTTCTGAAGAGATGTCTATCTCCCTTATACACACATAGAGATTATACTTATTCTCTAGAACAGGCAATCTTTTCATGAGCATTCTTAAAGAGTTTTAAAAGAAATATGTAAATTTATTACACTCTTTGGAGGGAGGTGCAGAGTAAAGATGGAACTTCAAAATGAGTATGTTCATTGTTTTTTTCTTCTTGAAATTAAGTTGGAGCTGGGCTTGGTGCACTCGCTTGTAATCCCAGTACTGCCTCAGCTACCTAGTGAGGCTCACCACAACCTAGTGAGACCCTGTTTCAAAATAAAAATGAAATAGGGCTGGGAATATATCTCGGAGGTAGAATGCCCCTAGGTTTTCAATTCCCAGTACTGCAAAAAAGAAAGAAAGAAATTAAGTTGGTATAGCTCTTTAGTCTTCATCCGTATTCGGAGATTCGTTTCTTGAGATACTGGGGATTGAATCCAGGGGCATTCTACCTCTGAGCTATACTCCCAGCCCTATTTTTTATTCTTTATTTTGAAAGAAGGTCTCACTAAGTTGCAGAAGGCCTCACTAAGTAGCTGAGACTGGCCGTAAACGTGCAATTCTCCTGGCTTAGCCTCCTAACTACTGAGATTTTACGTGTTCCACCACGCCTGGCTCATATTTGGAGATTTCAATCCCAAAAAATTAATTTGACTTCTTAGGCTTTTCCTTGATAAAGAAGTCAAATAAAGTCGGGTATAGTGGCATACATTTATTATTTTTCTTTTTTTTGTGTGTGTGTGTGTGTGGTACTGGGGATTGAACTATGGCATTCTACCTCCGAGCTACATCCCCAGTCCTATTTTTGATTCTTTATTTTGAAACAGGGTCTCACTGAATAGCTGAGGCTGGCTGCAAACCCGGATCCTCTGATCTCAGCCTCCCAAGTATTGGAGTTACAAGCATGTGCCACCAACGACTGGCTCAGTGGTGTACAGTTATAGTCCCTATACCTGGAAATCTGAGATAGGAAGATCAGGTTTGAGGCCAGCCTCAGCAACTTACTGAGGTTCTCTGCAACTTAGTAAGACCCTGTTTCAAAGTAAAAGAGGACTTAGGTTGTATCTCAGAGGTAGAATATCCCTGGGTTCAATCCCAGTACAAAAAAAAGCTGGGCGTGGTAGCACACCCTTGTAATCCCAATACTTGGGAGGCTGAGACAGGAGAATTGCAGGTTCGCAGCAGCCTCAGCTAATTAGTGAGGTCCTCTGCAACTTGGTGAGACCCTGTTTCAAAATAAAGAATAAAAATAGGGCTGGGGGTGTAGTTCAGAGGTAGAATGTCCCTGAATTCAATCCCAGTACTGCAAATAATAATGTATTAAAAAAAAAAAAAAGCCAGCATGGTGACATACACTTGTAATCCCAGTACTTTGGAGGCTGAGACAGGAGGATCACAGGTTTACCAACAGCCTTAGCAATTTAGTGAGGCCCTCAGCAACTTAGACCCTCTTTCCAAATAAAAGAATAAAACAGGGCTGGGAGTGTAGCTTGGAGGGCATTCTAATGCCCTGGGTTCCATTGCCGGTACCACAAACACACACACACACACACACACACACACACACACACACACACACACACAAAGTAGTAGTCAGAGTAGGGACCCTCTATCAAGCTATTGAAGTTGATAGACAACTGTGAAGTCTGGGCTAATTCAGAATGTGACTGATAGAAGCGCTTTCAGAAAGCTGCCATGACAATGTCCTTGTGTTCCTGCAATCCTGGAAGCACCGTAGGCTGCTGGCCAGTCACCCTGTGAAGGGCGGCTTTTGAGTCATCCACCTTCAGGAAGAGAGTTCTGTGGGGAGGACCTGAGCTTAGGTGCACTGTCACTGGGCTCTGCTTTGGTATCAGGTTCTTGGTGAGCATGGCCAAACTGCTGGCTACAAAAGTTCTCTTCCAGAGAGGTCTTGGTTCTAAAAGGGACAAAGGTGACAGCTCAGCGGGGACAATAAATACGCCAGCATTTTGGGTCATTAAGAGCTCTAACTGAAGAGGGGCTTGGTGGCGCATGCTTGTAATCGTAGTACTTGGGAGGCTAAGACAGCAGGATCGCAGGTTCAAGGCCAGCCTCAGCAATTTAGCAAGGCTCTCAGCAACCTAGTGAGACCCTGTTTCCAAGTAAGAAATAAAATTGGTCTGGGGGTGTAGCTCAGAGGTAGAATGCCTCTGGATTCAATTCCCAGTACCACCAAAAAAAAAAAAAACCTCTAAGGTCCACGTACTTCACTGTGGTAGGACAGGGGAAGAGGGCCATCTGTCAACAAGATGGATGGCTTTCAGTGCGGGCGGCATGAGTGCTTAAGTGGCCCCAGGGGCGTGAACGCCGGCTTGACACTCATCCAGTCTGTGCCTTTCCCACAGGTTTCACACCAGGACCACAGCAACTACTTGGAGATCCATTCCAAAGCATGCGCAAGCCCATGAGCCCTGTGACAGCCCAGGTCAGGCTAAACCAATCTGTCACCTGCTTTCCACCTTTATTGTTGCTTATTAGATGGAGAAGTGAAGCCGGGTGTGGTGGCGCACACTTGTAATCCCAGCATTTGGGAGGCTGAGACAGGAGGATCGCAGGTTCGTGGCCAGCTTCAGCTACTTAGTGAGGCCCTCCACAACTTCGTGAGACCCTGTTTCAAAATAAAGAGTAAAAAATAGGGCTGCGGGTGTAGCTTGGAGGTAGAATGCCTCTGAACTCAATCCCTAGTACCACAAAAAAAAAAAAAAAAAAAGATGGAGAATTGAATTGATGTTTGGAAGTAGCTTTGAAGCAGTGGAACTATATGGTTTATTTTGCTGTAGTATAATATTTTGAGTTCAGCTAGAAAATTGCTAATGAGGCATGAGGCAGGTTTGGTGGTTCACACCTGTGATCCCAGTATTTGGAAGGTTGAGACAGGAGGATCACAGATTTCACAGCTAGCCTCAGCAAATTAGCAAGATCCTGTTTCAAAATAAAAAAGGTCTGGGTGTGGTGGCACATGCTTGTAATCCCAGTACTTGGGAAGCTGAGACAGGAGGATCCAGGTTCGTGGCCAGGCTCAGGAATTTAGTGAGGCCCTCCACAACTTAGGCTCTGTTTCAAAATAAAGAATAAAAAATAGGGCTGGGGGTGTAGCTCAGCGGTAGAATGCCCCTGGGTTCAATCCCCAGTACCAAAAATAACATAAAATACTGTTCAATGAATGTTATTAGCATAGTTTCCTCAAGTTTGCAATATCTAATTTTTCTCAGTTGCTGCTTAAACATACCTTTTTAAGAGGGAAGCAAGACCCTTGTAGAAAGTGCAGTGACTGCCCTCATTCTTCTGCTGACCCTCGCCTGCCACTTCTCTTCAGCAGATGAGTCAGCTAGAGCTGCAGCAGGCAGCTTTGGAGGGGCTGGCCCTGCCACATGACCTTGCAGTACAAGCAGCAAACTTCTACCAGCCTGGTTTTGGCAAACCACAGGTGGACAGAACCAGAGATGGATTCAGAAACAGGTAAATTACTAATCCATCCCATGTGGATTTGGGTATTAATTGGCAAATATAGTTTTCCTAAGGTTAGTAAATTAGTTATCCACAGTATACTTCTATAAAATACAGTGGGAATCCCATCCCACTCCAGATGTTATCAGCAGAGGACATACAATTGAATTTTACTGTCGAGACGTCAGAGTAGGGAAATGGATGTTAAGTTCCTAGACTGGTTTTGCGTAATATATGGTTTTAGGACCTGGAGTTTGAGTGAGTTGGGGTTCACACTGATAATTGGTTTGTTCACAGGCAACAGCGAGTTACCAAGTCACCAGCACCCGTACACCGAGGGAATTCCTCCTCCCCCGCCCCTGCTGCCTCCATCACGAGCATGGTCAGTTACCCTTAGTAACTGAAGGATTTGGTTACACCTGTGTTATGTGGTGTGTGCCCCAGACTGTCCTGATCCAACAGTCTTTCATACCTTTTTATTGGGTCTCCCCTCGTAGGACACAGCCAGCTCAGACCTAAGCTGATAGACAAGGGGGTACTTGCTGTAAACCATCGATTGCTGTGTGTTTCCGAGTTGCATGTGCGTCACCAGACGCCTCAAAGGCAATGTTTGGAAGAAGGTTTTTCTTTTTTTTTGTTTTTCAGTACTGGGTGTGCAACCCAGGGGGATTCTACCTCTGAGCCACACCTCAGCTCTATTTTTTATATTTATTTATTTAGTGGTGCTGGGGATGGAACCCAGGGCCATCCTACCTCCGAGCTATACCCCCAGCCCTATTTTTTATTCTTTATTTTGAAACAGAGTCTCACTAAGTTGTGGAAGGCCTCACTAAGTAGCTGAGACTGACCATGAATCTGCAATCCTCCTGTCTCAGCCTCCCAAGTATTGGGATTACAAGTGTGTGCCACCATGCCCGGCAACTTTTTTTTTTTTTTGGAAATAAGGTCTCACTAAGTTGCACAGAGCCTCACTGAGTAGCTGAGGCTAGGCACAAACCTACATTCCTCCTGTCTCAGCCTCCCAAGTACTGGGACTACAAGGGTGCACCACCACGCTCTATTATTTTATTTTGAAACAGGGCCTTACTAAGTAGCTGAGGCTGGGCAACAACCTTCAACCCTCCTGTTTCGGCCTCCCAAGGACTGGGACTACAGGTGTGCACCACACCCTGCTTAGAAGGAGCCTTTCTGTTCATGGGTTCTGCACTGTCCCCTGAAATCAAGGATGTGGATGGATTGATGAGAAAGGCATATGCAAAAGCAAATCGTCGGGAGGTTGAGACCGGAGGATCCGGGTTCGCGGCCAGCCTCAGCTACCTAGTGAGGCACTCCGCAACTTAGTGAGACTCGGTTTCAAAATAAAGAATAAAAAATAGGGCTGGGGGTGTAGCTCGGAGGTAGAATGCCCCTGAGTTCAATCCCCAGTACCGCAAAAAAAGCAAATCGTGATGGCTAAAACAGCAAACAGACCGGAGCAACTGAGCCCAAGGGATAAATCCTAGTAGCCGAGGAGACTAAAGATAACTGTGAACTTACCAAGTACTTCAGAGGCTGAGAGATAGGAGGACCACAGTAACTTAACTAGACCTTGTTTCAAAATGAAAAAATAAAAAAGGAGAGAGCTAAGGGTGTAGTTCAGAGGTAAAATGCCCCCGTGCCCCTGCGTTCAACCCCTAGTACCAAAACATGGTGATAACTGAATTTTCCAGGAGCCAAGTTAAGAGAAACAGGAGCCTGGAGTCGTTTAGGTTCTGAGGTTACCTGTGAAGCACCCTCCCCACATGGCAGGGCCAGCTGCTATTCCAGGGTGTACCTCTGGCCACCTCTTCCCTTCCTCCCCGCCTGGTCAAGGCTGGGGATGTGTGGCGCAGAGGCCCGTCCCCGGCGCTCGAGCAGTTGTGAGCAGGGTGCCTGGCCTGATATTAGGGAGGCACTTGAGAGTATGCTGATGCCAGTTGCTTCTTCCTGCAGCTTTCTCCTTCCTTCACCCCTACCTCAGTGATCCGGAAGATGTACGAGAGCAAGGAAAAAAGCAAAGAGGAGCCAGCATCTGGAAAAGCGGTTCCTGGAGACAGTAAAGAGGATTCTCAGAAGGCCAGCGAAGGTACTGCAGAGCGTGGAGGCGTACTGCTCCAGGAAGCATGTGGCCCAGAGAACATGGGGCGACTGCTCCAGCCCCACCCTGGGCCCAGCCCTTGACTGCTCTGGACCACTGTTCTTTGACAAGGGTTGGACCAGCTCACGATCTCTTGATTGCTCATAATTCTGAGTGGTGTGAGCACCGGTTTAAAAGAATGAGCTTTAGTTTAGGGTTTTGATTTAGTCTTCAAAGTTGAATAATTAGAGCCAGATGTGATGGCGCACACTTGTAATCCCAGTACTTGGGAGGCTGATTCAGGAGGATCACAGGTTTGAGGACAGCCTCAGCTACTTAGTGAGGTCCTCCACAACTTAGTGAGACCCTGTTTCCAAATAAAGAATAAAAATAGGGCTGGGGGTGTAGCTAAGAGGTAGAATGCCCCTGGGTTCAATCCATAGTACTGCAAAAAAAAAAAAAAATCTGCAGTGGGTAAAGCACATGTACTTTCAGAAGTATTTAGAAAGTGTACACGGTACAGGAAGATTGTGAATTGCACAATAGGGATCATGAAGAACATGGTGACACAGAGTTTGATTGATTGATTGATTGATTGATTGATTATGGTACTGGGTGTTCTACCCCTGTACTATTTTATCTTTTATTTTGAAATAAGGTCTCACTAAGTTGCTGCAGCTGGCCTTGAACCTGTGATCCTCCTTTCTCAGCCTCCCAAATACTGGGATTATGGGCATGAGCCACCACACCCAGCTCTCAGAATTTTTTTGCCTGTGTTTGTGAAGGCTTCTAGGAGGAAGGGAAGAATAAAATTGAAATCCTTTTAGTCCTATTAGTCCTATTAGTACAGATTCTTTGATCAGACTTTATTTGCTGTTTTGTGCTATGGGTTCCATTTTACACATGCATTATTTTCCTCTTGGGCTAAAAAGCATGTTAATCCCAAGAAACTGCTGAGGACAGGACTGGCTCCTGTATGTGTCCAGGCCACCACCATTTGGGTAGAACGGGATGCCCGTCTAGGTTGGACCGCTAGGCCCGACATGCCAGGCATTCCCCAGTAGATACCCTGGGGTGAGGAGGAGTGTTAGCGATGGGGGCTTCCTCCCCATGTGGGCTTGGACTCAGGGATGCTCTACCACTCAGCTATACCCCCAGACCTTTTGAGACAGGGTCTCACTAACTGAATATGGTTGGCCTCAAACTTTGAATCCTCTTGCCTCAGCCTCCTGAGTAGCTAGGATTATAGGCTGGCCCACTGCCCTGGTGAGGTGTAGGCTGTGTGTGTGGGTGTAGCTGAGGATTGAACCTGCGGGCATTCTACCTCCAAGCTACACCCCCACCCAAACCTCACTAAGTGGCTGAAGTTGGTCTCAAACCTGAGATCCTCCTGTCTCAGCCTCCCAAGGATTAGGATCACAGGTGTGCACTACCACGCCTGGCTTGATGTGTAGCCAAGACAGGAGGATCACAACTTGGAGGCCAGGGCTCACTCATTTACCAAGACCCTGTTTCAAAATAAAAAATAAAGGGCTGGGGTTATGACTCAGTAGTAACACTTTTGGATTCAATTCCCAGTACTAACAATCAAAAAATGACTTTTCTTTATAGTTGGGAATGTAGCTCAGTGGTATAGCACTTGCCTGGCGTACACAAAGCTGGGGGTGGGGCATTTGTTTCCGCAAGGAGATGGAAGACTCCAAAATGTTGGTCTAATCTTAGCTCTGTCCCTAACTGCTCCTGTGACAGTGACTCATGCTTCATCTTCTGGGTCTGTGTATAAGGCAAATGGTGGTCCCTACCATTGAGATCAAGTAAGAATTGAGACTTACTGAACCTTGGGAGACCAAATATTTGGGAAAGGTTTGCCAATATGGAAATGTTTTGTCTGAATCCTTACAGAGAACTTGCTGTCCTCTAACTCCATACCTAATGCTGATCGAGACTCCTCTCCCACAACAAACCCCAAACTGTCAACTTTACAGCGGTCTTCATGTTCCACCCCACTGTCCCAGAACAACCGGTACACCAAAGAACAAGATTACCGACCTAAAGCACCTGGGAGGAGAACGCCCACCTTGGCCTCCCCGGTTCCAGGAACACCTTTCCTTCGCCCCGTCCACCAAGTCCCCCTGGTTCCTCACGTTCCTATTGTCCGGCCCGCCCATCAGCTCCACCCAGGGCTGGTCCAGAGGATGCTGGCCCAGGGAGTACATCCGCAGCATCTTCCAGGTCTGCTCCAGGCTGGTGAGTGGTGTTTTGCTTTGTTTTTTGGTACTGGAGATGGCACCCAGGAGCATTCTACCTCCCCGCTACCCAGCCCTATTTTATTTTTACTTTGAAACAGGGTCTTGCTAGGTTGATGAGTGTCTCACTACTTGCTGAGGCTGCCTTCAAACCTGCGTTCCTTCTGTCTCAGCCTCCCAAATACTGGAATTACAGGTGTGCGCCACCATGCCCGGCTCAGGCTGTTGAGTTTCTGACCTATCTTGGTACCAGTCTGTGGCCCTGGCATGACAACAGTTGCTGGTGCTGATTAAGTGTTGTATCAGGGAATGTTTTCATCTCTAGAAAGATGTTACTAGATTCTTCCATTGAAATTGGTGGGCAGTGGGAATAATCCAGTCCATCCCTTAGTCCAGATTAGGTACCAGCTGAGTGTGGTGGTGCATACCTGTAACCAAGTACTTGGCAAGCTGAGACAGGAGGATCACAGGTTCAAGGCCAGCCTCGGCAACTTAGTGAGACCCTTAGCAGCCTAACGAGACCCTATTTCAAAACAAAAAAATATAAAGCTCAGAGATAGAATGCCTTTGGCTTCAATCCTCAATGCCACACAAACAAAAAAAGATTAGGTACCTAAATTAAGCATTCTTCATTTTCTTTTTTTGGTACTGGGGATTGAACTCTCCTATACTTTTTTTTTTTTTTTTTTTTTTTTTTTTAAACAGGATCTTATTAGGTTGCTGAGGGGTCTCACCAAGTCACCGAGGCTGGTCTTGAACCTGTGGTCTTACTGTCTTAGCCTCCCAAGTGCTGGAATTATAGACATGTGCTACCGTGCCCAGCTGTGTTCTTCATTCTTTTTTTTTTTGCTGTACTAGGGATTGAACTCAGGGGCATTCTACCTCTGTGCTACACCCCCAGCCCTATTTTTTATTCTTTATTTTGAAACCGAGTCTCACTAAGTTGCGGAGTGCCTCACTAGGTAGCTGAGGCTGGCCGCGAACCCGGATCCTCCGGTCTCAGCCTCCCAAATGCTGGGATTACAAGCGCGCGCCACCACGCCCGGCTCTGTGTTCTTCATTCTTAATAAACTTGCAGATCCGCAACTTAGTGAGACCCTGGATCCAAATAAGAAATAAAACTGGGCTGGGCTATAACTTGGAGGTAGAATGCCTCTGGGTTCAATCCCCAGTACCAAAAAAAAAAAAAAAAAAACTGTACAAACTTGAAAATTTTCAGGCACATTGACTACTTTTCAGCAGTTTGTTCTTTCTGCCCAACAGGTGTGCTTCCTCCCGGGGTGGACCTGACTCACTTACAGGGACTCTCTGGCCCCATCCTGGGTCAGCCCTTTTACCCTTTACCTGCTGCTAGTCACCCTCTCCTAAACCCTCGCCCTGGGACACCTCTGCATCTGGCAATGATGCAGCAGCAGCTGCAGCGCTCAGGTAGGCTCGGGAATGAGCGAGGTGGGCTTTGGAGGGGCTGAATTAGGCTTGAAGCTTTCAGGACTAGTTTCGGGCAGGGGCATGGGGTGAATTAATGTTGACACTTCATTCTTTAATTTACCCTAACAAGACTGAGGTGAGGTGTGACCAGAGAACAAGACGAAGTTAACCGCTTCTGTGGGATTTGGGGTTATTCCTGTAAAGACAGCGGGAGACCCAAGCGTGCATTTGCTTGCTTTCTCCGTCAGCTCCTAGGAGAGAAAGCTGAAAAGCTTTCCAGCAGAGGTTCAGCACAGGGCCTACCCGGGGCAGATGCTCTCTCACTAGCCAATGTCAGTGTTTCTGGGACATGGCTGCTTGCCTTGGGAAGTGGCCACATCATCCAGGTTTGGTTTTTAATGTTGATGGCTTTTTTTTTTTTTGCAGTACTAGGGATTGAACCCAGGAGCATTCTACCTCCAAGCTACCCCCTAGCCTTATATTTATTCTTTATTTTGAAACAGGGTCTCACTAAGTTACGGAGAGCCTCACTAAGTAGCTGAGGCTGGCTGCAAACTTGGATCCTCCAGTCTCAGCCTCCCAAGTGCTGGGATTACAAGCATGCGCCACCACCCCTGGCTCTAAATAGCATTTTGCAAAGGAGTTTTGTTTTTTGTTTTCTTAACCAACCAGTCCATGTTTATTTGGGGGGGCATTCTACTTACAGCCTCATTGGAACATAGTATTGTCTTTAGGTTCAGCCCGTTGGATTCAAAAGCTTGGAAGTGCCATTAATTCAGTAAAGCTACTTCAAAGACCCTTAGAATTTCTGTCACCTGGTGACTGCATTCTGATCATTTCCCTGCATTCTTAGCAACATAGGCCCATCAGGTCTTCATGTTTTCCTGTGGCTTCTCTAAATTATGATATTTGGGGAAATTTTTTTTTTTTTTTTTTTTTTTTTTTTTTTTTTGCGGTACTGGGGGTTGAACTCAGGGGCATTCTACCTCCGAGCTTCACCCCCAGACCTATTTTTTTTTATTCTTATTTTGAAACCGAGTCTCACTAAGTTGCGGGTAGCTGAGGCTGGCCGCGAACCCGGATCCTCCGGTCTCAGCCTCCCGAATGCTGGGATTACAAGCGTGCGCCACCACGCCCGGCTCTGGGGAAATATTTTTAACACTACATAGCTAACATTATCATGTGTCTTAGTTAGCTCATTCTATTTCCTGGTTGAATTTTAGAATCTGTTCTAAAATTTTAAAGTATTAAACTATCAGTATTTTGGAAATGACTTCTGACATAAACTCAGATTGAATGAGATTGTCTGTGCATGTCCTGTGACACCTTGATATCAGAGACCCTCCTCTGGAAGTTTATTCGTGACTATGTGATTAATAATACATGTCCTGCTGGTGTCTGCAGAGTGGTCCCTGCAGGTCTATCAGGTGTATCTCCCTCAGTTTATACTGAGAATCTGACTGTCTCCTAGAACAGCTTCTCTCCTAGAATGTTCAGGAGAAGGTTGGATTCCACCTTTACATTGCGATCCTCTTGATTTCTTTCAGTGATTTTAGGAAGCATAGTGTTCACCCCAGGAAATCCAAAGGGTGCTAAATGAGAACATAGCGTGAGAGGTGATAAACCTACAACACCCATGCCAGCTGCATCTGTAGGCCAGCAGCTGTGCTTGGGGATTAGTGATTGTTTCAACTCCTGCAGCCATCCCTGTTTTTTAAGCATGGCCTTTCCAACTTTTACATCTTTTGGTCAGTTGCAGAGGAGTTTTCAAAAGCAGCCCTAGAATCCTCTGGTGAAGACCTGTTTGAGCCAGGCTCAGTGGCGCACGCTTGTAACCCCAGCATTCGGGAGGTTGAGACAGGAGTGCAGGTTCACGGCCAGCCTCAAGTGAGGCCCTCCACAACTTAGGAGAAGACCCTGTTTCAAGACAAGGAATTAAAAATAGAGCTGGGAAGCCAGGCATGGTGGCGCACGCTTGTAATCCCAGCATTCGGGAGGCTGAGACCGGAGGATCCGGGTTCACAGCCAGCCTCAGCTACTTAGTGAGGCACTCCGCAACTTAGTGAGACCCTGTTTCAAAATAAAGAATAAAAAATAGGGCTGGGGGTGTAGCTCGGAGGTAGAATGCCCCTGAGTTCAATCCCCAGTACCACAAAAAAAAAAAAAAAAAAACCACAGGGGGTGTAGCTCAGAGGTAGAAAGCCCCTGGGTTCAGTCCCTATTACTGCAAAAAAGGGAACAAAAGGGTTTTGTTTGCAGTTTTATGGACAGGGTTTCAGGGCCTAATTAAGAACCACTTTCCACCTCATACTCGGAACCACGCTTATCTCCACAGTTCTGCATCCTTCAGGCTCTGGTACCCAGGCAGCAGCTGTCAACGTCCAGACCACCCCTCAGAATGTGCCCAGCCGGCCAGGCCTGCCCCACATGCACTCCCCGCTGGAGCATCGCCCCAGCCAGAGGAGCAGCTCTCCCGTGGGCCTGGCCAAGTGGTTCGGCTCAGATGTGCTGCAGCAGCCCCTGCCCTCCATGCCTGCCAAAGTCATCAGTGTGGATGAATTGGAATACCGACAGTGAGCAGGACAGCGGGCTCACGACACCTGGACCCAACGGTGGCAACCTGCTCAGGACTCTGCTTCCGCATCTCCGGTTGGTTTACGGGATTTTACTTTGGCGCACTCTGGGTGAAGCTGTTTAGAGGACTCATGCACCTGGCTTGGTCTGCGTTATGATGGAAGGATCTTAACCAATCGAGTGGAGCCTACATGGTCTCAATACGGGATGCACGGTGTTGTCAATCCTGGGAAGTCTGTTTTTGTAAAATATGTGAATGAAGTGTTGGTGTCTTCGCCAAGAGATGGCACCTAAGGGTTCCAAGGAAATAAGTGTATAGGCCCTCATGTACAGACCTGTGTATAAACAACTTTTGTACATACATATAGGATAGCTTTTTTGAACTTATACAGCTGTACATAAAAGTAGTTATTAGTTAAGCCTGTGTCCACATTTGAGTTTTTTTCACTTGTACACTTGGGACTTTTTTTTTTTGGTTGATTAAAGTTGCATATGCTAAGCGTGTGAATGAAGTAGATGGTGTCACTGAGTTTATTCCCTCCCTGATTCCTTTCCTGGTTTCGTTTTTTTTTTTTTTTTTCTTTTTTTCTTTGCGGTACTGGGGATTGAACTCAGGGGCATTCTACCTCCGAGCTATACCCCCAGCCCTATTTTTTATTCTTTATTTTGAAACCGGGTCTCACTAAGTTGTGGAGTGCCTCACTAGGTAGCTGAGGCTGGCCGAGAACCCGGATCCTCCGGTCTCAGCCTCTGGTCTGCGCCACCACACCCGGCTCCTTTCCTGGTTTCTAACAGCTGAGCCAGGAGGCTCAGTAGGTTCCTTGAGGGAAATAACCTGGAGTTCTAATTTTTCCTTAAAACTAGTGGAATTATTTGATTTAGGAGGAAGAAGTTTTGGCTTAAAGACAGACCCCATTGTGTCAGCTCCCACTGAGCTGACACTATCTACATCTCTGTAATACCAGGGTATCAATAGTGTACAGTTTTCAAGATTAAATTCACTTAAAAAACAATTTCCTTCTAGGAGAACCATGTATATAGTAGTTGCTCCCAAACAAACTGCACCTGCTGGGCCATGCTGTTTAATGGATTGAGTCAGAGATAAACCAGATGATTTGTCCATACAGAACTTCCCTCCAGACTCTGCCCATGGTAACTTCTTGTGCAGTGTATCTCATCCCTCAGCTCACAATTTTTTTTAACATAAAGCCTTAACTATATACACACTAGGGATGTTGACTACAAACTTGGGACAGCCCAACCTACCTATACTTCCAGGAACACAAGGTCACCTTTCAACAAAACCTGCCTTTATGGATTGAGGTCAGTCTCTTCCTGGTACTTTCAAACTCTAGCTATCTCCCATCCCTGCAATACTAATCATTCTCAGCCTGATTCCTCAGCCTCAGAAAAAGACCCTACATTTCAAATCCTTGGGAAATGCTTTATTTCCCCAAGTGGAAGCTAGAAAGCACCTCCAGTGTCAATGGCAGAACACTGACTTCACCTGTCCTGTGTGTTTCCATCCACTTGTCTCCTCCACTTTGTGTGGAACAGCAGTAGGTGTAGGTGAAGCTGTCAATAAAGCTTCATTTTGAGGCCAAAAGCTGGTGAGACAGATACCAACAAATGTAGGCACCAAGCACTGAATTAGCCAGTGACTGGTAAGATGGAGCCATAAATAATAATGTCACCACAAAAGCTAGACACAGGGTTTTGATGGCTTGGTGGTTTTTGCAGTACTGGGGAGTGGACCCAGGGGCACTTTATCACTGAGGCCCCAGCCCTTTTGATTTTTTGAGACAGGGTCTCATTAAGTGACCCAGACTGGCTTCAAATTTACAATCCTAGCCGAGCGTGGTGGCGCACGCTTGTAATCCCAGCATTCGGAAGGCTGAGACCAGAGGATCCGGGTTCGCAGCCAGCCTCAGCTACCTAGTGAGGCACTCCACAACTTAGTGAGACCCGGTTTCAAAATAAAGAATAAAAAATAGGGCTGGGGGTGTAGCTCGGAGGTAGAATCCCCGAGTTCAATCCCCAGTACTACAAAAAAAAAAAAAAAAATTTTTATAATCCTGCCTCAGCCTCCAAATTGCCAGGATTACAGGTGTGCACATGGCGATGATGCAAGTTTAGAGAAATTATTTTGGTGTACAGAGAAAGGGAGGAGGGGGAAGTGAAAGGGGAATTATTTTTTGACACTGGGGATTGAACTCAAGGGCATTCTACCTCCGAATTATACCCCCAGTCCTATTATCTTTTATTTCGAAACAGGTTCTCACTAAGTTGCAGAGGGCCTCACTTAAGTAGCTGAGGCTGGCTGTGATCCTCCTGTCTTGGCCTCCCAAGTACAGGGATTATAAGCATGTACCACCATGCCCAGCTGCAAAAGGGGAATTCAATGCAGTCTCCCAGGAACAAAGTGCAAGGAGCTTGATGCAGGGCGAGGGTGAGGGCAAGGAGGAGGAGGAAATGCCTCAGCCAACAAGACATTGTATTTGGAGGTTTTTTTTTTTTTTTTTTTTCTTTGCAGTATTGGGGATGGAACTGGGGGCAGTCTACCTCCAAACTACACCCCCACACCCAGCAGCCTTATTTTTTCGGTACTGGGGATGGAACCCAGGGGCATTCTACCTCCGAGCTACACCCCCAGCCCTATTTTGTAATTTTCATTTTGAAACAGGGTCTCACTAAGTTGCAGAGAGCCTAAGTAGCTGAGGCTGGCCTTGAACCTGGATCCTCTGATCTCAGCCTCCCAGTATTACAAGAGTGCTCCACCATGCCTGGCAGCGTGTGTGTGTGTGTGTGTGTGTGTGTGTGTGTGTGTGTGTGTGTGTGTGTGTTGCTGGTGATTGAACTTGGGCATTCTACCTCCGAACTATACCCCCAGCCCTATTTTTTATCTTTATTTTGAAACAGGGTCTCACTAAGTTGCGGAGTGCCTCACTCGGTAGCTGACGCTAGCCGCGAACCCTGATCCTCCGGTCTCAGCCTCCTAAATGCTGGGATTAGAAGCGTGCGCCACCACGCCTGGCTCCGGCTTATTTTTAATTATTTTTGAAACAGGGTCTCACTAAGTAGCTGAGGCTGGCTGCAAACCTTTGATCCTGTCTCAACCTCCCAAGCACTGGATTACCACACAGGGCTGAAGCAATTATGGAATGTCTAGCATGCATGAGAAAATCAATCCGGAGCCACGCATGGTGGCACATGCTTGTAATTCCAGTACTTGGGAGGATGAAACAGGAGTACTTGGGAGGATGAACAGGCCAGCCTCAGCAACACAGTGAGACCTTGTTTCAAAATAAAAATAAAGCTAGGGGTATAGCTGAGGTAAAACACCCCTGGGTTCAATTCCCAGTACCCCTCGACAAGGTTTAGCTCTCTTCATTATTCTGCAAATGCTGATGATCAGTCTGGGACTGTGGTTGACCTGCAAGGCGAACCAGCTGCCCAGCAAAGCCAACAAACTGCCCCGGACAGAGTAGAGGACAAAAAGAACCTGCATAGTCAGAGACCTAATAGATGACAAGAGGCCACCTGAGCTCCAGACAACTATGAGACCAAGTTTCCCTCATGTACACTGGTCACAGTAGTGCTTTGTTAACTGCAGCTGAAGTGTTCTGAGTAAATAATGCCACAATGGGCTGAGGATGTAGCTCAGTAACAGAGCATGTGCTTGGCATGCATGAGGCCCTAGGTTCAATCCCCAGCAGCAAAAATAAGCTTACTAAATAATGATTCAGAGTCAGGCGTGGTTGCACATGCCTATAATCCCAGGACTTGGGAGGCTCAGATGGGAGGATCGCAGGTTTGAGGCCAGCCTCAGCATCTTAGTGAAACCCTAAATTTAAAAATACAGCTGAAGCCAGGAGTGGTGGTGCACGCTTGTAACCCCAGCATCTGGGAGGCTGAGACCGGAGGATTCGGGTTCATGGCCAGCCTCAGCTACCTAGTGAGGCCCTCCACAACTTAGTGAGACCCTGTTTCAAAATAAAGAATAAGTAGTGCTAACTTTAGCTTGCTCAATCAAAATGAACTGTGGAAATCCCACGGTTGAGAGAGCCAATATTTCCGGCTCCCTAGAGAGCTGGGGAAGGCTCTAGATTATGAACGGCATAATACCAGTGAAACCAAGGTCTATATTCTGAAAAATGGCTAGAATCTGAGGCACCAGGAAAGTGCTAAATCCAAGCTCTAGAAAGACTAAGCCAGGCATGGTGGCACATGCTTGTAATCCCAGTACTTGGGAGGCTGAGACAGGAGGATCACAGGTTAGAGACCAGCCTCAGCAATTTACCAAGACAGTGTTTCAAAAAAAAATCAGAACCAGGCGTGGTGGCACACGCTTGTAATCCCAGCATTTGGGAGGCTGAGACCAGAGGATCCAGGTTCGCGGCCAGCCTCAGCTACCTAGTGAGGCACTTAGACCTGGTTTCAAAATAAAGAATAAAAAATAAAGCTGGGGGGTATAGCTAGGAGGTAGAACGCCCCTGAGTTCAATCCCCAGTACCGCAGGAAAAAACAAATCAGGCTGGGTATTTAGCTCAGAGGTAGAATGCGCCTGGGTTCAATCCCCAGCACCCCTCCCCCACAACCACCCACCCACCCCCCAACACACACACACAAAAAAAGACTATCAAAGGAAAACAACTGTCTAGGTAACAGGAGGAACAGCACTGGATGAAAAATCCCACATCCTGCCAGGCGTGGTGGCTCACACTTGTAATCCCAGTATTTAGGAGGCTGAGACAGGAGGAACGGGGTTCAGGGCTAGTCTCAGCTACTTAGTGAGGCTCTGCACAACTTAGTGAGACTGTTTCAAAATGAAGGAGATAGAATGCCCGAGTTCAATCCCCAGTACCACAAAAAAAGAAAAAAGAGAAATCCCACATCCTCACCTCTTAAAACCTCCTAAAATCTCTATTTTAATAATCTCATTTGAAGGCAGAATCAATTTTGTCTTCCTGCAAACCTGTTCCCCTTTCTGATTTTCTAAGGGACTATTCTAACATCCCTGCAGTCTACACTAAAATAATCTTGACTTCTTCCAGAGAGTCAGTCAGTCAGTTATCAAGTTGAAACTTCTCCTCTGGACCTATGTGGTCACAACCAACTTCCCATGTCTTCACTAACCCATCAATACCAAGATTACTGCCAACTGACTCCACATAGCCACAGCAATCCCCTGCAATTTCCTTATTTCCAGCCCCCAAAGCCCGACTGTGCTTTTGGTGCCCTCTCGAGTAGGCCTGACACCTATCCTCATCGTCTAAACTGATCTCCCACCTCCACAAGGATGTCCACACAAGCCGCCTGTCACACCAGCGGCTGTTTTATTGTTTGTTGGTTGGTTGGTACTAAGAATTGAACCCAGGGGACTTCTATCTCCAAGCTATATCCTCAGCCTTTCTTTTTTTTTTATTTAGAAACAGGGTCTCATGAGGCTGCTGAGGGCCTAAGTTGATGAGGTTGGATTCAAACCTGCGATCCTGCTGTCTCAGTCTCCAAGTACTGGGATTATAGGCGTGCACCACCACACCCAGCTACTCCAGTGTTCTTCTTGCCTTGTGCCTTTGCCCAGGAGGCTGAGGCCAGGACGGCCAAGGGGAATCACGGCTGGGTGACAGGCAAGGAGACACAGCAGTCCACTGGCAGCAGTTGAGCTCCATGCAGCCCAGCAGGAGGTACGGATGCTCGTGCCACACGGCTGTGCCCTGCCAGGGGCAGAGGGAGACCCATAAAGCAAAGGGCCAATGACAGAAGATACTCAGCAATGTATCTTTACTAACAATTATCTACTTACAAAGTAAGTGTCATTATTATCCCCATGTTACATGAGACAGGCTCAGAAGGTTGTGCAATTTGCTCAGGGTTCCACACTACTTAGAGGAAGAACTGCAATTCAGACCCATCTGCCTAGTCACAGGTTACTCAACCACCATACTACACCACCTCCCAAAATGGGCCAGCCTAGTCGGGCATAGTGGCGCACACTTGTAATACCAGTACTTGAGAGGCTGAAACACG
This sequence comes from Graphiurus murinus, assembly GCA_004027655.1. NCBI lineage: Eukaryota > Metazoa > Chordata > Mammalia > Rodentia > Gliridae > Graphiurus > Graphiurus murinus. Next base: position 31,936 of record PVLC010012698.1, read on the forward strand.
AGGATCACAGGTTCATGGCCAGCCTCAGCTACTTAGTGACGCCCTCCGCAACTTAGCAAGACCCTGTTTCGAAATAAAGAATAAAAAATAAAGCTGGGGATGTAGCTCAGAGGTATAAGGTCCCTGGGTTCAATCCCTAGTGCCACAAAAAAAAAAAAGGTGGGGCCAGCCTTGCAGAGAATAACCAGTTAACTTATTCCAAGTCATCCTTCTTTCCAGTAACATAAGGAAAAGACCACTTGAAAGAACTGAAGGCTACACTTGGTTGAAAGGGCCTCATTATTAACCATCAAATACGATGTTACGTGTCACACGTATCCTCTTCTCAGTCTAGACCAAGCTAGCAAGCACTCCATCTGCAGCGGCCTCAGGTACACACCCATCCTCATTCGGCCCACCCCAAGACAAATCCAATGACACAGGAACTGCAGAGCCGACAGGCCTACCAGGTCTTTTATGCAGTTCAACATAGAAGGTGATACCAAGGTAAGATAAGAGAATTTCCAGTGGGTGCCTCCATCTCCAACCCTGGCATGCCCATCCGGTAGCTGCCAAAACGAGAGGGATGGAGTAGGCTGCTTGGTCGTGAGGAAAGCTACTTTAATTGGCCCGGCAGATGGGGACAGGAGGCTTCATTTCTTCACAATCTGAATGACATCCTCATCCTCCAATGTATGGTCTTTACCCACTTTCTGAGGATTGTGTTTCACAGAGAGACCCCAGACCAGAGCACTGTATGGAAGGGAAGAAAAACAACCATGAGTGTGAGCACAACCCAGCTTCTTCCTATCTGCCGACCATTGCAGAGTTAGCATCCCCGCCATTTTGTGTGTACACTGGGGACTGAACCCAGGAAGGTTCTAATTTTGAGCTACACCCCCAGCCCTTTCATTTTTAAATTCTGAAACAGGGTCTTACTACATTGCTGAGACTACTAGATATACAATCCTCTTGTCATAGCTTCCCAAGTAGTAGGATTACAGGCATGCTCGACCAGGGCCAGCTGCCATCCCAGCTCTTAAAAGTCACAGCCCTAGCCGGGCGTGGTGGCGCACGCTTGTAATCCCAGCATTCGGGAGGCTGAGACCGGAGGATCCGGGTTCGCGGCCAGCCTCAGCTACCTAGTGAGGCACTCCGCAGCTTACTGAGACCCGGTTTCAAAATAAAGAATAAAAAATAGGGCTGGGGGTATAGCTCAGAGGTAGAATGCCCCTGAGTTCAATCCCCAGTACCGCAAAAAAAAAAAAAAAAAGTCACAGCCCTGGCTCCCAGGGCCCGTCTCCCAGGACCACACTCAGAAGCCAAAGAATCTAACTTCCACAGCAGTGTGGCACACTAGAGCCTTCACACACAAGGTGCCAAAGACTTCAAGACCTTGGGTGGTTTCTCTTGTTCCGAAGCCATTTTAAGACACATACAAAAATCAGTGTTAAAAGACTAGTTCAAGCTGGGCATGGTGGCACACACTTGTAATCCCAGCATTTGGGAGGCTAAGAACGGAAGACCCAGGTTCTCGGCCAGCCTCAGCTACCTAGTGAGGCACTCTGCAACTTAGTGAGACCCTGTTTCAAAATAAAGAATGAAAAAGAGCTGGGGGTGTAGCTCAGAGGTAGAATGTGCCTGAGTTCAACCCCCAGTACCGCAAAAAAAAAAAAAAAAAACTAGTTTCAAATGAATAGATCGTAAAAATCCAAAGCAAGGACTGTTACTGAGAAATTAAGACTAGAGACTACTAGATATAAAATGTCGGCTATAAATTGTTAAAAACCTGTATTTACTGGGTCTATTAAAACTATGAGTGTGCAGGGCATGGTGGCACATGCTTGTAATCCCAGCATTTGGGAGGCTGAGACCGGAGGATCCGGGTTCTCGGCCAGGCTCAGCTGTTTAGTGAGGCCCTCCGCAACTTAGTGAGACCCTGTTTCAAAATAAAGAATAAAAAATAGGGCTAGGGCTGTAGCTCAGAAGTAGAATGCCCCTGGGTTCCATCTCCAGTACCTCAAAAAAAAAAAAAAAACTGTGAGTGGGTAGTAAGACATCAAGGTTTCTCTCCTCGGCCAGTTAAGGAAAACCCTTCCTCCTTATTAAGAAATTGTAATCCCTGTACTTGGGAGGCTGAGACAGAAAGATCACAGGTTTGAGAACAGCGTCGGCAAGTAGTGAGACTCGCATGAACCTAGTGAGACCCTGTTTCCAAATAAGAAATAAAATTGGGCCGGGGGTATAGCTCAAAGGTAGAATGCCTCTGGGTTCAATCCTCAGTAACATAACAACAAAAAAAAAACTACAATCCTCTTCACAGACACTATATGCCAAGGGGTAAAAAAGGTAATCATATTGATGATACATTGTTACTGGAAAAAAAAATTTTTTTTTTTTTTTTTTAATTTTGGTACTAGGAACTGAACCCAGGGGCATTCTACCTCCAAGTTACACTCCCCACCCACCCCAATTTTATCTTTATTTTGAAACAGTGTCTTGCTAGGTTGATGAGAGTCTCACTTGCTGAGGCTGTCCTCAAACCTGCAATACTCCAATATCAGGCTCCCAAGTAATCTCTCCAAGATTACAGGCATGCATCACCAGTCAGCTAAAATTTCTTTTTTTAAAAAAATCTAAGCCAGGCATGGTGGCGCACGCTTGTAATCCCAGCACTTGGGAGACTGAGACAGGAGGATCCTAGGTTCAAAATCAGCCTCTGCAACTTAGTGAGGCTCTCAACAACTTAGTGAGACTGTTTCAAAATAAAATAGGGTTGTGTGTGTAGCTTGGAGGTAGAATGCCCCTGGGATCAATCTCCAGCACCACCAAAAAGCAATTAAATTAAAATAAAATAGGGCTGGGGATGAGGGTATAGCTCAGAGGTAGATCGCTGGGTTCTATTCTCTAGCTTCACCAAAAAAAAAAAAAAGCACAACATGTGAATATAACCTATATACAACCTCTTCTATACTCTAAATCATCTCCAGATTAGATATAACACCTAACCTAATGAAGATGTTATACAAATAGTCCTTATTCTGTTCAGGGAATAAAGCTGAGGGGAAAGTCTATGTATGTTCAGTACAGACTCAAATTTTTTCTTCTTTGGGGGAGGGGATTGCTGGAGATTGAACCCAGGGGCATTCTACCTTTAAACTATACCCCCAGCTCTTTTTTTTATTTTGAAACAGGGTCTCATTAGTTCTGGAGGACCTCATTAAGTTGCTGAGGCTGGCCATGAACCTGCAATCCTCCTGTCTCAGCCTCCCAAGTACTGGGATTACAAGCATGTGCCACCATGCCTGACTTCAAATTCTTCTTAATATTTCTGCTGTTAGCTAAATACACACATGCAGAACCCACAGATGAGGGCCAAGTGTATATTAGAATTTTTAAAATACTTGGGCATGGCGGGGCACACTTGTAGTTCCAGTACTTGGGAGGCTGAGACAGGATGATCGCAGGTTCATGACCATACTCAGCAACTTGTGAGGCTATCTGCTACTGAGTGAGACCCTGTTTCAAAATAAAGAATAAGCCGGGCGTGGTGGCACACGCTTGTAAATCCCAGCATTCGGGAGGCTGAGACCAGAGGATCCGGGTTCGCGGCCAGCCTCAGCTACCTAGTGAGGCACTCCGCAACTTAGTGAGACTCCGTTTCAAAATAAAGAATTAAAAACAGGGCTGGGGGTGTAGCTCGGAGGCAGAATGCCCCTGAGTTCAATCCCCAGTACCACAAAAAAAAAAAAAAAGAATAAAATAGGGCTGGGGGTGTAGCTCGGAGGTAGAATGCCCCTGAGTTCAATCCCCATACAAACAACAACAAAAAAAAGAATTTTTAAAGTAAGATGGACACCAGGCTGGAGGTGTAGCTTGAAGGTAGAATGCCCCTGGGTTCAATCCCCAATACCAACCCCCCCTTCACACACAAACACAGAGTATAATGACAGCTAGATTTCTTACTTTTGAAGAAGTAAAAACCAAAAAAGGGAATAAAATGAACCTTGTAGCCTCAAACTGAAATGAGAGACTATAGAATAAACTTGTTTTGGTTTTGGGTTTTGTTGTTGTTATTGTTTTTTGTGGTACTGGGGATTAAACTTAGATGTATTCTACCTCTGAGCTACACTCCCAGTCTTACTTTATTGTTTATTTTTTATTTAATTTTTTTTGTTTTTTGCAGTACTGGGGATTGAACCTAGGAACATCCTACCTCTGAGGTCCATCCCTAGCCCATTTTTTATTTTTAAATAGGGTCTCACTAAGTTTCAGAGAGCCTAAGTTGCTGAGGCTGGCCTCAAACCTTCGATCCTCCAGTTTTAGCCTCCTAAGTACTGGGATTACAATCATGGGTCAACACGCCTGGCTAAGCTCATAGTTTTTAAAACAGATGAATAGAGCCAGGGGTGGTAGCACACACTTATAAACCCAGTACTTGGGAGGCTGAAACAGGAGAATTGCAGATTCAAGGCCAGCCTCAGCAATTTTGCAAGGCCCTTTGCAACTTAGAAACCCTATTCAAAATAAAAATAGAACAGGGCTAGGGGTGTAGCTCAGAGGTAGAATGCCTCTGGGTTCAATCTCAGTATCCCCCAACACATACACATACACACACACACACACACACACACACACACACACACACGTAGAGCCAAGGCATGGTAGCACACACCTTGTAATTCCAGTACTTGGGAGGCTGAGACAGGAGGATCACAAAATCAAGGCCAGCCTCAGAAGCTCACAAGGAAAAGAAGATACCACATACCCATGATACTTACTATTTAAATTCTTTGATGAGATTTTTGTGAATCTTCATGCAGAAATCCTCCACTGTGGTCCTCGAGTAAGGCAGCACCACTGGAGATGTATAATCTGGTAACTGGCCTTTGGGTTTGGTATAACTAGAATAAACAAGAAACAAATGTTGCCAGCTTCTTAGAAGTATTCATATGCTAAACATAAATCAACCTTCCACCACCCCTGAGACCAACCTGAGGAGAAAAGTGCCATCAACATGACTTAGTAGATGAGAGGAACCAATTTACTTCTTTACTTCTACCTCCAAAAAGAGCAAGATTTTCTTTTCTTCTCTTTTTTGAAACAAGTCTCTCAAAGTTGTTCAGGGTTTTGCTAAGTTGATAAGGTTGTCTTTGAACCCATCATCCTCTTGTCTCAGCCTCCCAAGTACTGAGATTGCAGGCATGTACCACCACACTCAACAAGAGTAAGATTTTATTTATTTATATATATATATTTTTTGTGGTACTGAGGGATTGAACCCAAGGGCATTCAACCTCTGAGCTATACCCCCAACCCTATTTTATTCTTTATTTTGAAACAGAATCTCACTAAGTTGCAGAGGGCCTCACTAAATTCCTGAGGCTGGTCCCAAACCTGTGATCCTCCTGTCTCAGCCTCCCAAATACTGAGATTACAAGCACATGCCACCATGCCCAGCTAAGAGTTAGATTTAATGAGCCCCAGTGGGTATCACTTTAGGACAGCTTTGTTTAATTTGTATACAACATTCTCCATTCACAAAGACTTACATTCTCACTAGTTTCAGATAGTCCCAGATCTTTTCCAACAAGTCATCAAAATTCCAGCGGTGATGGGCAGAGATGGGTACACAGTGAGGCACCTTATAGATGATATCCAATTCCTCAATGGAAATCTGGTCAATCTTATTCAATACATATATACACGGGATGTAAACCCTACAGAAGTAGAAGAAGCCCAAGGTATTAGTCTGAGCTGGGTGCAATGGTCAACATCTATAATCCCAGTACTTGGGAGACTCAGGAAGATCAAAGTTTGAGGCCAGTCATGACAACTTAGCAAGACCCTGTTTCAAAATAAAAAGTAAAAGCCAGGCATTGTAGCGCACGCTTATGATCCCAGTACTTGGGAAGATGAGACAGGAGGATCACATGTTCACGGCCAGCCTCAGCTACTTAGTGAGGTCCTTCACAACTTAATGAGACCCTGTTTCAAAATAAAGAATAAAAATAGAGCCAGGCATGGTGGCACATGCTTGTAATCCCAATACTTGGGAGCCTGAGACAGGAGGATGCAGGTTGGCAGCCAGCCTCAGCTACTTAGTGAGGCCCTCCACAACTTAGTGAGACCCTGTTTCAAAATAAAGAATAAAAAATAGGGCTGGGGCTGTAGCTCGGAGGTAGAATGCCCCTGGGTTCCATCCCCAGTACTGCAAAAAATAGAGGACTGGAGTCGGGCACGGTGGCGCACGCTTGTAATCCCAGCATTTGGGAGGCTGAGACTGGAGGATCTGGGTTCAAGGCCAGCCTCAGCTGCTTAGTGAGGCCCTCCGCAACTTAGTGAGACCCTGTTTCAAAATAAATAATAAAAAATTGGGCTGGGGCTCTAAGCTTGGAGGTAGAATGCCCCCAGGTTCCATCCCCAGTACCATAAAAAAAAAAAAAAAAAATAGGACCGGAGGTGTAGCCCGGAGGTAGAATGCCCCTGGGTTCAATCCCCAGTACCAAAAAAAGAATGAAAACAGGGCTAGGGCCGGATGTGGTGGCCCTTGCTTGTAATCCCAGTACTTGGGAGGCTCAGACAGAAGGATCCGGGTTCATGGCCAGCCTCAGCTACTTAGCAAGGCTCTCTGCAACTTAATGAGACCCTGTTTCAAACTAAGGAATAAAAAATAGGGCTGGGGGTGTAGGTCAGAGGCAGAATGCCCCTAGGTTCAATCCCTAGTACGGCAAAAAAATAAAAAATAAAAAATACAATAAAATAAAATGGGAAAAGGGCATAGCTTGGGTAGAATGTCCCCAGATACAATCCCTAATGCAAAAAGGAAAAAAAAAAAAAAGAAAGAAAGAAGGAAAAAAGCTACAAGGCATTAGTCTGGAGTTACAAAGAAAATTCAGCCTGACTACCAGCACACCAATACCCAGATCCTAAATCAGAGGTTCTCAAAAGGGATCATAAAAAGCTACCAAAAAATAGCTTCTTAGGCATGGTGGCACACGCCTATAAACCCAGTATTTGAGAGGCTGAGACAGGAGGATTGTAGATTGGAAGCCAGACTTCAGCAACTTAGGACCTCAACAACTTAGTGAGACCTGTTTCAAAATAAAGAATATAAAATAGGGCTTGGGGTGTAGCTCAGAATGTCTCTGGGTTCAATCCCCAGTTTTGCAAAAAAAAAAAAAAAGAAAAGAAAAGAATAAAACAGGGTAGGGGGTATAGCTCAGAGGTAGAATGCTCCTGGGTTCCAAACTCAGTACCACAAAAAATAAAATAAAAATAAAATGGGGCTGTGTTGTAGCTCAGAGATAGAATACCACTGGATTCAATGCCGAGTACCATACACAAAAAAAAGAACGTAAGCCAGGCGTGGTGGCGCACGCTTGTAATCCCAGCATTCGGGAGGCTGAGACCAGAGGATCTGGGTTTGCGGCCAGCCTCAGCTACCTAGAGAGACACTCCGCAACTTAGTGAGACTCGGTTTCAAAATAAGAATAAAAATAGGGCTGGGGGTATAGCTCGGAGGTAGAATGCCCCTGAGTTCAATCCCCAGTACCGCAAAAACAAACAAACAAAAAACAAAAAAAAGAACGTAAGTATAATTTCTGGCCTGACACAGGCACATGCATGTAATCCTGCAGATTACTTCTGCAGAACAGACGGGCCGACTCTCTTCAACCATCATCTGAAAGAGCTTAGAGGACAGCCTCATTCACAACAAGTAACTGAAATGGGGAATTTGATCACCATAATCAACTGCAGATCAAGAAAAGATATTACAAATTAAGCTAAAGGAATCAATGTCCATTATCGTTTAAGATAGTAGCGCAACTAGGAGGTGTAGCTCAGTAGTACTGCATACCTAACATATACAAGGGTCTGGGTTCAATCCCCAGCACCAAAAATAAAATGAAAGCAAATGTTAGTAGTATAACTAGATTCATGATCAATACTGTTTCCAGTACAATGCTTCAAATTCAAGCTCAAGCACAGACTGCACTTATTACCTATTTCCTTCCACCACGTCAATGAGGTCATCAGCTGTGGCATCACTACGCAGAGTCACATCAGCATTGTGAATTTTATATTCAGCCAGAATGCTCTTCACAGTTTCAGCATCTAGCTCACTCTGAGGGCACTGAAGGAACATAGCAAAAGATGACTAGTCAAGGAGGGGCAAATACAAAAACAAGAGCACCTACTCATGTACCTGAATAATTCCAGCTAATGTGCAAACTCATTACGAAAGACATTATCCTACGCCGGGCGTGGTGGCGCACACTTGTAATCCCCGCATTTGGGAGGCTGAAACTGGAGGATCTGGATTCGAGGCCAGCCTCAGCTGCTTAGTGAGGCCCTCCACAACTTAGTGAGACCCTGTTTCAAAATAAAGAATAAAAAATAGGGCTGGGGCTGTAGCTCAGAGGTAGAATGCCCCCAGGTTCCATCCCCAGTACCACAAAAAAAAAAAAAAAAAGACAAAATACTAAAGACATTATCCTGGCTGGGCATGGTGGCACATAACTTGTAATCTCAGTACTTGGGAGGCTGAGACAGGAGAATTGCAGGTTTGCTGCCAGCCTCAGCTACTTAGTGAGGCCCTCTGCAACTTGGTGAGACCCTGTTTCAAAAATAAATAAAATAGGACTGGTGGTGTAGGTCAGAGGTAGAATGCCCCTGGGTTCAATCCCCAGTACAGCAAAAAAAAAAAAAAGACATTATCCTGGATGAGAGTAGCTAACTTGGTAGGAAATAATTGAAGACTAAAATGCCTTACAAATTCAAGGAAGGTGTTAACAGGCTGAATTGTGTGTTCTTGGGTCCCATTTCTTCCTTGTTATTCCTCAAACCTACTAGGAAAGAGGAACCTTAAAAGATAAATTAGAAAATGAGGCAGGGTGGTTCAAGCCCGTGATCCCACTATTTGGAACTGGGGGTATAGCTCAGAGGTAGAATGTCCCTGGGTTCAGTCCCCAGTACCAAAATAAATAAATAAACAAGGCCGGGAGTGTGGTTCACAGGTAGAACATCCCTGGATTCAATCCCCAGTACCACCAAAAAAAAAAAGGTAGATTAAAATAAGGTCAGTAGGGTGGGGTCCAAATCCTATACTAACCTTGCCATCTCCCTGATCTTATTTCTGGCCTCTAGAATTATGAAAAACAGCCGGGCGTGGTGGCGCATGCTTGTAATCCCAGCATTTGGGAGGCTGAGACCAGAGGATCCGGGTTCACGGCCAGCCTCAACCACCTAGTGAGGCACCCCACAATTTAGTGAGACTCTGTTTCAAAATAAAGAATAAAAAAATAGGACTGGAGGTATAGCTCGAAGGTAGAATGCCCCTGAGTTCAATCCCCAGTACCGCAAAAAAAAGAATTATGAAAAACAAGTTTCTGTTGTTTAAGCCACCCACTGTTACTTTGTTACCAAAGCCTTAGCAAACTAACACAGAAAGAAGCTTGAATGTTCAAATTCAAACTTTTTTTTTTTTTTTAACAGGCTGAATCCAGGGGCATTCTAGCTCCAAGCTACACCCCCAACCCCATTTTCTTTTAATTCTTTACTTTAAAACAAGGTCTAAGTTGCAGAGGACCTCACTAAGTAGCTGAGGCTGGCTGCAAACCTGCGATCCTCCTGTCTCAACTTCCCAAGTACTGGGATTACAAGCATGCGCCACCACGCCCAGATTAAATGCAAACTTTATGACGGGATAATGAGAAAGATCTTTTATGCAAGACAGCTTAGACCTATGTCAGCCAATCATCTAAATTCTAGAATGTTAAACGTAGTAGGAAGTTCTCAGTCCTCAATTCCATGACTAAGAAGCAGAATGTGAGAGAATGGATCACTCTTCTATCTGAAACACATTACTACTACTTTTTTTATGGTACTGGGGATGGAACTCAAGGGCATTCTACCTACAATCTACATCCCCAGCCCTATTTTTTATTCTTTATTTTGAAACAGGGACTCACTTAGTTGCAGAGGGCCTAAGTAGCTGAGGCTGGCTGTGAACCTGGGATCCTCCTGTCCTGGTCTCCCAAGTACTGGGATTACCACCCAGCTTAAAACACATTCTTGACTTGGCTTCCAAGTTTCTAAGGTGTTCCACTTCTCCCTGAAAAGTCTTACTTCATTGAAACTCTTTTCTTAACTTTTTTTGTGGTACTGAGGATTAAACCCAGGGCCTCCAAGCTTGATAGTCAAACACTCTGCCATTGAGTCTCATCCCAAGTCCACTTGAGCCTCTTTTCTATTTAGGCTCTCTTCATTAATGATACTAGCTAGGCTCCTGGCTTTTTTTTTTTTTTTTTTTTTTTTTCTTGTGGTACTGGGGATTGAACTCAGGGGCATTCTACCTCCAAGATACATCCCCAGCCCTATTTTTTTTTTTTATTCTTTATTTTGAAACAGGGTCTCACTAAGTTGCAGAGTGCCTCACTAGCTAGCTGAGGCTGGCCAAGAAGTGGGATCCTCTGGTCTCAGCCTCCCAAATGCTGGGATTACAAGCGTGCGCCACCACGCCCAGCTGGCTCCTGACTTTAAAGTTGATACCTAGCTGGGCATGGTGGCACTCGCTTGTAATCATAGTACTTGGGAGGCTGAGACAGAAAGATTAGGCGTCATGGCCAGCCTCAGCTACTTCGTGAGGCTCTCAGCAACTTAGCGAGACCCTATTTCAAAATAAAGAATATAGTCGGGCGTGGTGGCGCATGCTTGTAATCCCAGCATTCGGGAGGCTGAGACGGGAGGATCCGGGTTCGCAGCCAGCCTCAGCTACCTAGTGAGGCACTCTGCAATTTAGTGAGACTCGGTTTCAAAATAAAGAATAAAAAATAGGTCTGAGAGTATTGCTCGGAGGTAGAATGCCCCTGAGTTCAACCCCCAGTACCGCAAAAAAAAAGAATAAAAAATAGGGCGGGGGGTATAGCTCTGAGGTAGAATGCCTCTGGGGTCAATCCCCAGTACCGCAAGAAATAAATAAAATAAATTTGATACCCTCCCTAGATCATTCCTCATATACTTTTCTGACAGAGCACTTGGATGTCCAACTGGCATCTCAAACCTAACATGCTGATTGCCCCCTCCTCCCAAACCTATTCCACTCAAAGTCCCACCATTTTAGTAGTGAGAGTTCATTTTCCTATCTCAGAACAAAGAAATTCAGTCACCTCAGACTCTCACAACCCATAATCCAACCCAGCTACAATTTCTATTGGCTACTTTCAAAATATTTCCACAATGATTTACTCCTCATCTCCATTATTACAATCCTTATTTTTAAAAAATTACAACTGCTAGCTGAGTGTGGTGGTGCACACTTGTAATCCCAGTACTTGGGAGGCTGAGACCAGAGGATCCGGATTCATAGCCAGCCTCAGCTACTTAGTGATGCCCTCCGCAACTTAGCGAGATCCTGTTGCAAAATGAAGAACAAAAAATTGGGCTAGGAGCTGGGCGTGGTGGTGCACGCTTGTAATCCCAGCACTCGGGAGGCTGACACCAGAGGATCCTGGGTTCACAGCCAGCCTCAGCTACCTTGTGAGGCACTCCGCAACTTAGTGAGACCCTGTTTCAAAATAAAGAATAAAAAATAGGGCTGGGGGTATAGCTCGGAGGTAGAATGCCCCTGAGTTCAATCCCCAGTACCGCAAAAAAAAAAAAAAAAAAAAAAAAATTGTT